>ML976999.1:172736-187034 GCA_010015675.1 Byssothecium circinans | reverse complement strand
TAATAGCTCTATTATTTAAATTGTTATTAAGGGTTGAATATTTGATTTTCCGCCAAGCATTTCTGCGCGGTTCGGTGATGTGCGCGGTTCGGTGGTGCTTTACGTTATAACTTTATAAGTATAGTATTATGTAGTACTAACTTAGTACCTTTAATAAGCTATAAAAGCTTATCCTATACTATTTATAGTAACTAAGTAATAGAATTACGTACGAACTTTAACTATAAGCTAAATTTACGTGTATTACTTAGAGTCTTTAATAGCTATAGCGTCTCTAGTAGTAGAGGTCCTAGTAAGGTGCATATACGTATATTAAAGTAATTAAGTATTACCTGCACGTTTAAAGGGACTAGCCCTATTGCCTTAAAGGCCTTTTAATAGTTCTAAACTATAAACACGCTTAAAAACGCGTCTTTAAAGGCTAGTAGGAACGCTTCCTTATTAATATAAAAAACGCGCTATTGCGCTAAGCCCTAAATAATTTTAAAGTACTTACGCTTAAGTAGTAAGAATAACACCACATTAAGTAGCTAAAGGATATGTAACGAGTGCGGTAGCATATAGAGCATAAGGATCTTATTATTATAATAATAATCCTTAAAATTTTAATTTAGGTGGCTTTCGTAGCCATCTAAAATTAGTAACTAATAGACGCTAATAGTTCTTACCTTTATATGCGCGTTAAAGTGCTTTAACTATGTAAGACTAAGCTTATTAGTCGTTTATCTATTCTTTAAGACTAAGAGCTTCTAATTGCGCGGTATATTAGCTACCTAGTACTACGAAGAGATATAGACGCGTTTTTTGTATATAATAAATAGTAGGGTAAATGTACTATTTAAATATATACTTTAAATGTCTATTACCTACTCTTTATCATCTAGCTAAACTATTGTAGGCCTTTCTTACTTCTCTAAGCTAGTAACTACTTTTATAAAGCTAATAATACCTATCTAAAAGCTAGTCTTATCAAAGTTATATATATCATCGTGTACGCCGTATTTGGCTTTAGTATCCTATATAAGCTTAAACTATGCGCTAACTACCTTAGGATTCTCTTATAGAGCTTTCTAACAGTCCTTTAAACAGTTCTAGGCTATTTGTAATAGTTCTAAATAGTTCACGAACTATTCTACCTAGTTATAGCTAACCTTATCTCTACCCTATTTACCTAGTAGTTTATTCGCTATATCTAACACTTCGCCTAACATAGGCGCAAATCCTCGCGAATTAAGGTTAAGGATATATTTAACAAGCGTGTCCTCTTTAGTTAAGGATAGTTTTAAACAGTTTGGAACTAAGATCCTTCCAATTTTCATAAATGGGAATTAGAATTTGCGGAGCGATTTATCATTTGGGGTAGAGAAGAAGAGTAGTTACGTAATAAAGCTTTTTTATTTAGATAGTTAAGCTACCTATCCTAGCTAGTATACTAGAAACCTTCCGTATTCTAGTCCATTATAACTCCTTAAATTAAGTAGTATAGAAAGCTATACTTTGCAGATAATATCTATTTAACGCTAGTAGTCATGCCTCATACCGCCTAATACCCTTAAGCTTAACATGTAGGAGATAGGTAGCATAGTGAGATATAGTATTAGGTGGGCAAGTCCTATAGAATCTTGCTATATAGAGCAAGAATCTTACTAACACTAATAACATGCTTAACGTCCTTAGCTTAAATAGTAACGCGCTTCCTATAGATAGCACTAAGGTTTATAGCTAGGCACTATTATTAGCAGAGGCTAATACCATACAAATTAGACTAATACCTTGTAAGATGTCTACTAGGAAGGCCTTAGTAGTAGCCTATAAGGCGTCTAAAGCCCTAGACTAGAAACGGGACATAGGGTTACCATTTCTCTCTTAATTATTCTGTAGTACCTTATGAACTAATCTCCTAAATAGCGCTACTAGAATTAAGTCACCTAGAGTCTTCTAGTAGAAATAGATCTTTGCTAAAGCAAAGGCTAATACTAGTATTAGTCTAGCTGCAGTAATATAGGTCAGAAACTTACTGCTAGGCTTATGACGCCTAATGCGAGGGCCTCCCTTGCTAGGGCCTTTATAGATGGGAGCACGCTCCTTCTGCATGGCGTAGCTTATTAGCTTCCGTGTTAGCAGCGGCGACCCTCCCTTCTTCTTGCGACCCTTATATAGGTTTGTGCCAGTATTAGTAGGAAGCTTCTTCTAGCCTTTCTTATAAGGACCTAAAGCTAGACATAGTTAATATATAGCTAATACTAAGACTAATACCTAGCCTACCTTAGGCGATATTACCCTTGCTAGCTCTGCCACGAGGAGCCTTTACAGGTAGCTTGCCTTGATTCTTCTTGGCGGCCATGATGGTATATTGTAAGGTGTATAAAAGAAAATAAGATAGATGTAAACTAACTACTTTTTAGTTAGAAAATAGATGGAAAACTAATAACGTTAACAGTGAAAGTAAAAGTGAGAAATAAGAATAGTAAAAGTAAGAAATAGGAATAGTAACAGTACGTAAGGAAGTTAAAATTAGTAGGCAATAAAAGGGGAAATTATAAGGGAGTATATACATAGAAAAGCTAATACTAAGCCTAATACTTTAGTTATAGCTATACTATAGCTACAAAGCTTTGCGACCACAAAGACAGCAAAATCGCAAAGATTAAGAGTTGTTAAAGTGCGGGGTGGTAGGTAAGCGCAAGAAGTAAGAAGGTAACGTGAAGGTAGCTAGTAAGGGTAAGTAGTAAAGGTAAGTAGTAAAGGTAAGGGTGTAAAGAGAAGTAAAATAAGAGAGAAAACATTACGTCAGCAAGAAAACCACGTATAAAGATAGGAAATAGCTTCTAAAGAGAGACTAATACCTAACCTAATACTATAATTCTAGTATATACTTATATAGCTAACTAAGCTACACACGCTTATGCTAGAATTATATCATAAAGTATTGGGCGCATTTAACGCACATGATAGGCTGGTAATAATTTCCCGTGATTACTACCTAGCCCTACTTTCAATTTCGTGTAACTATAAATAAACTTATTACTAAAAATTTACTACTTAACACTACTTCCTATATACTCCTTATATAACGTCTACGTACTATACGTAACTTTGCCCCACTACTAAATAACGCCTAATACCTACCTAATACATCCTGCTAAGCCCTCTCGCTGCAATAGCAGACTAGAAGAAGGTAAAGGCTGCTAATGCATACTTATTAAATGTAAGCACTATTAAAAATAACAAACTTCACGCAAGCAAGTAGGGCGAAGACTTCATGATTCAAAAGGGAAAAAACGCTAATAATAAGGTATAGTAACCCCCCTATACCTAAATAATTATGTACTAACTTAGTAAAGGCGTGCTCTACTTTCTAGATAAAGAAGTTCTTGCCACATATTTAGCACCTGCTTAATAGCGCTACAGATGAAAATGAGCGTAAGCAACTTGAGGACATGCTTTAAATTTAGAGTCGTAATGCAGCGCTTAAGGCTAGGTATGAGAAGAGTATTAGTCTAGTATTAGGTATAACTAATAATACATAGGGAGAGTCAGAATCTACTCTAGATATAGCTAGCCATGGTACGCACTAGAAAGCCAGAATCTGACTACAAAACTGTGAGATTAGTCTTTAAGCCTTAAGAAAAGGTCTGGGTACTAGAAGATAAGTTTATGCTACCTTAGTATATTATTAATACTGCCTCGTCTACTATTAATGAGAGTGTAGAGAGTAGCAAGTTAAGTAAAAAGGGCAAATCTAACGCAGGCAAAGCGGATAAAAAGACGACAGATATTAAAGAGAAAAAAGAAAAATTTAATATAATAGTGCCTAACCTAAGCAATAAAGAGAGGGAAGAATAGACAGAGCTTAGCTACTAGCTACAGGTGAAGAGATACTAGAATAGAGAGCTTAACATTATAGTAGAAAAGTTAAGGATTCTCTGTTATTAAGGGCTGAAGGGATTTATTCTACGTATGCCATAAGGCATATTTATTATAAGTATAACGTAACTAACCTAATACTATAGCTAATACTAAGCAGCGCTATATCTAGTGGCTTAACCTAATACTTAATGACTAAGTCACTCTTCTAGTGGCTAGAAAGAAGCTAGTGCGTTTAGGATAGGTAAGTAGGGTATTAGACCTAGTATTAGTCTAGAACTAACCATTAATAGGCTAGTACTACTTAAAAGGTGTTTAAGAAGACTAAATTAAAGCTACCTATGCGATAGGGTTAAGTAAGTGTAGTATTAGTTAGGGTATTAGGTATAAGCTAACTATAATAGATTATCGCTATAAGGTTAGTACTATAGAAGTTAGAAGTACCTTATAGATACCTAATTAGCGTTAACACTAAGTTAAAGATGCCTATTCTACCATTCCCTATGCTATTCCTCTAATAATAACGCGTGCTACTCTCTCTAATCTACTAAGCACAGCGTGATGGGGATTATACAGACTCTACTATCTAACTCTTTCGTGATAGTAAAGCATGCAAGCTTCCTAGTGCGTATAATCTACGCACTATTAAAGACTATAGCGCACATTTCCCTAAGGTACAGGGCAAGAATGTAGGATATGCTGTAGATCTACTTAACTATATTATTGTAGAACTTCCTACAGAGAATACTTCCTAAGGCGAACCAATAGAAGGTGTGCAAATAGAAGAAGATGTAATAGAAGGTATTAAGCTAGAGGTTCCCCATTAAGGCTATAATAATAGTGTGAAGATGCCTAACATTACAAAATTCATAGAGCTTAAGAGGCTAGGCGATAAGGGTGACGTTAATCTAAGTCTGTATTTAGTAGATAGTACAGACATAGAGACTATATACTCTAGGGATTAGGATATAGTTATAGAGACTATATACTCTAGGGATTAGGATATAGTCATAGAGTATTAGGCTATAGTATTAGGCGCTCTATCTATCTAGATAGATTAGGGAAACTTTTATAGGAATGCTTATATTATAGGAAACTACCCTCGCAAAACCTCTTAATAATAGTGGTATTAGTCTAGGTATTAGACCTAGAAAATAGTCTGCTGCACTATAATGTGATAACGCGCCCTACGCCTTATATCCTACTCTCACATCTCTAATACCTTGCTTCTCTTTTACTTTAACTGCTGATAGGAAAACACATCCTTAAACATTAAACCATTAACAGTCTTAACCCTTAAAAGCGCAACGTACATTAAGCTAGGGTAGTGATCTCACTCCTTACTAACCATGATTATAGCCTTATCTACACTTAAACCCTAGGATTTATAAACTATAATAGCCTAGGTAAGTATAATAGGGAATTAAATACGTACATGCATACTCTAATTAATAGTAAATTCCTAAATAAGAGGAAATACTAGAATAACCTTTGTACCATCTAGAAGGCTGTAAAGATACAGCCCATCATACTTATCTATAGCGACTAATACCGCCTTTAGTGTAGCCTTACGATAATCCTAGGTATTAGGCTACTAAAGAATATTATTAATAACCCCTATAGCCCCATTAACTAAACCACGCTCTATCTAGATATTATTAAGTAGCATAACCTAGGCACCAATAAATACAGGGAGCTGGTTATAGAGATTCCCCGCATCCTTAGTAGATACCTTCTCTTAATCTTAACTATCATGTGTGGCCTATAAAATAAGGATAGGCTAGCTAGAGTCCTAGAGGTAGTTATGATTAATAGCAGCTACCTCTATCCTCTTTGCGCATATACGTAAGGTAGAATTAAAGGAGTTCCGTTCTACCTCGCTAAGCTTAACGCTGCAGCGTTTCATAAGGAGAAGCCAGTCATAGACATTAGGCTTCTCCTCACGGATACGTGCAAGAGCATTATGGAAGGAAGCCTATTTAGAACCCTACTAGCGCATAACTACATCTAGAACAATAGTTCTAGTAAATAGTTTATATAGCGCCGCACTAGCTATATCTAAAGAGCTGTGGCTCTTTGTAGTATTAAACATAGGCCTTCTCGCGATAGGGGGTAACTAGTAAAAATCACTAGCTAGGATAATGTTTAAACTGCTAAAAGGATAGCTAGCCTATACTAGAAAGATCTTACGGCATCTTATATCTAACCACGCTAGTGTTATTAGCCCTACCATAGACTTCTTATCTATAATAAGGTAATAAACATTAGTAAATAGCGCTTGGGTCTAAGCTAACGCTACTAGAGCAAGAGGTAGAAGCACACCACTAGGAGGTTGAATTAGTATGCGGAAGGTAGAGTAGATAGTCTTTCCTAAAATAAGAAAAGTAGCTACTCTAGTTAGTGCGCACTATATAATAGGTAATTTCTTCCTTAAAGCCCTCACAATACTATCTATAGTAGAGGTTATAACCTTAATAGCGTACGTCTTTCTAGTACCACCCTAGCCATTAAGGTTAAGAAGAAGCTGCTCTAGCCTATTCCTATCTAGGTAGGCTTAATAATGATTGATGATGAGATTAAACAGTAGCTACTATTTAGACTAAAGGGTATTAGGTAAGGTATTGGGTCTAGTAGCGTAATTAACTAGATAAGCTATCTTTATCTCCTTCTAATATTGACGTGCATTAAGGCCGTAACTATCCTTATACTTAGGTACGTTCCAATCCTTCTCTAGATTAACTAGCTAACTGCCTAGGTTATCCTTATTAATGATAACACCATCAGCACTAGGGAGATAACTAGCAAGCTCATTCCATGATGACTTATCTACTAAATCCACGTCTTCCTAATCTAGATCTTCTTCCTTATTTTTAGGTAACACCTCTCCAAAGCTATTAGGAAAAGGGTGATTGCATACTAACAGGCAGTTCTAATAGGCTTACAAGAATAACTGGTACTCCTGGCTAGCAAAGGTCCTTACATCTAATACCTATTAAAATAGATGATGTAGCATAAGCTTGACGCGAGAGAAGTCTTCCCTATCTAACTTAGGAGAGTATAGAGGGTAAAACTTCAAAATCCTAAGCCTAGCCTAGGGCCTAACTTAATTCTTTACATGGTTATAATAAAGAAGGTAGTCTAAATATGATATAGCTTTAAGTGACGGAGGCCTCTCCTTGTATTTTACTAGCATAGAACGGCCCTTAGTAAACTGAGGTGTATCTTCCTTAAATACTTTATCATTAACTTAATAATTAGCTTAAAAGACGTACATCTTAGGCTAATCCTCCTTATAATGAAGGTTAACGTTAAGAATAGTACGACTATAATCCGTGAGGGGCAGATTAAAGAGGATGTAGCAAACTTCCTAAGCGCTATAGTCCCTCTAGCCTGCTAATTTATTTATTAACTTTACTATAAACTTGAACATAGCATTCTCAGACTAGATATAAGGCAGTATCTTAGTAGCCATATCCTTAAACGACGTCATCTGCTACTCTGCCTTGCCAACATATAGACTAACATATTGAATAATACCTATAGTACTAGTGCAGGGCTATATATTAGTATTAGCCTGCTAGCCTAATACTAGAGTTTAATAGTACGCGTTTAGAAGTGGATGATTCCGTTAAGTGTAGAGATGGTAAAAAGACTTCCTAGCTAATTTAGTAAAGTAGGGATTAGCTATACATAGCTAGGGAGCCTTAAAGTAATAGACTACCTTACCTATCTTCTTGTTTTTCCTTTAGCAGTAACTAAGATGACATACATGCATGTAGCACTTAGTCAAGATAGTAGTAAGTTCGTGAAAGTTAAAAACCATCTAATTAAATGCAAGAGATAAGGGGGAGCCATATAAATACTCTAGAGTAGCCTTGTGTAGGTTAGGATGAACAGTGCTAATGTAATAGCCCTAATACTTTGCTAATTATTGCTTCTTAAGCTTAGTAGCATTCTAAGCCAAATACTAATCAGGATGAGGTGCATCCTTATAGTAGTATAGGCAATAGTTATAAGTACTACTACGGCCCTGCCACTCGTAATGATGCTAGAAGTTAATAAGGTTAAACTTAGGTGTCATAACATGCTTCTTAAATAGTTTAAATCGATGGTAAAACTAGTAAGCAATAATGTGTAGGTTATCGCGTACGAAATCCTATGCTAGCCTTACTTAACGTGCATTAGTTGTAGTCTACTACTTAGTAAAGGCCTCCTCTCCTATAAATCTTATAAGATTAGCCTAATGGTAATCCGTAGTAGAGTATATAACAAATAGATAAGGACATTACAGCTAACAAACCTATTAATAAAAGTTAGATGTTAATAATAAGGGTATTAGCTAGGTATTAGGTAGACTACACGTACTATAGCCTTTAGGTTTGTACCCTCTACTTTCTAATACGCATAAGAACCTTAAATAGAGGTAAAGAACTATACTATAGCGTCAATCAAACTCTGCCCACTATTAGCGCTGTTAAACTGAGCTTGAATATCCTCAGCTATCATAGAAGCGCCGTCTAGTGTCTTCCTTATAAAGAAACCTACCTTTACAGTAGTTTACCTGCAGAGAATTGTATTAAAGGCAGCAAAATGGAAACGTAAGTGATGAGTAAAACGTCCATCCTTATAGCTTATCATGTGCTAAACATAGTCTGCATATGCAACCTCCCACATCCTTAGTTGCATATAGTCACCAATTCTATTTAGATATAAGGTAGGAAATGTAAGACTAAGGATCTTTTCCTAATTACTATATTTAGAAATAGGTGTCCTTCGCACTAAGCCCATAGTAAGGTAGGAAGGTCTTGATTAGATTTAATAACGCAAAGTCTTAAATTTACTAATATTAGGAATAATATTAGGAACTATGGTCGTGTCAGCTCCATTATCATTATTATTGTCCTTATCAAAAATTGAGCTACTATCATAGTAGGAATCCGCGCTAGTATTAGGCCTAGTATTAGGTGGTGACCCATCTAGTATATAGGTGGTCGCAGCAGGTATAGATAGTAGGGGTGAATAGTCTAGCGTATAGGATGGCGATACTAGCTCTTGCGTATTAGGATAATCCTCTAGCCTAATATCTATATCCCCATGCTAAAGCATAGTAAATTGATCGTCTACATACCTATTAATAGGGAGTTCTTGAATAGCCTTATTATTAATAACAATATTACTATATCTAGAGTGATGTGCCTTTAACCATTATAGCTAATGTAATACTATAGTGCGCCTTACTTTCTAACTCTTCTTAAATTAACGTTCAACTGAAGCGTGGTCATCCTTATCTGAATATAGTAGTTTAAGGATAATAATATTAAGCTTAGATAGAAGGATAGGAAGCCTTAAAAATACCCTAGCTACATTAATAGTAAAATAACATATATGCCCTCTATACTTATACTGCTGCCCATGATGCTAACATATCTGCATAAAATAGTAAACCTAGGCAATAAGCATCTCCTTAACATTAGTAAGAGAAGGGAGGTTAGGTATTACACCTAGATCTATATTATTTATAGCACTAAATATAGGCACCTAATCCTCTTTAGCACTATGTTTAACGCGATTAGTTAAACAGGTAGCACATTCCCTATGGTAAACGTTTAGGCGAAACTAATAATAATTATAAATTATACACGTCTCTATCTCTTCTTTCTTAAGTGCATTATAAAACGTAGAGATATACGTTTTATCTTAATTAGATAATGTAGGATTAGAAAGATAGGAACTATCATCCTAAATTCATAATAGGGGCTCTTCTAGAGGGAAGTTATATATATTCTCTTCTACCTCTATAAGCATCTCTCTATCTATACTATCATTAAACTTATTAACTATATATTCTTAAGACTTAGCTGCTACTATACTATCATCTAACTTGTTAACTACATGTTCTTTAGACTTAGCCGCTGTATAGATTGTATAACTAATACTAGGACTAATACTAGAGCAAGTATCACGTGATTACACTAAAGATAGAGGGGTATTCTATAAAATACCCTCCCCTTACTATTATGAATACCACAGCTATAATGTAGAATATATCACGGCCATCTATAGTAATAGTTAACTAGAAAGCGTTTATAATGATAATAGGGGTTTAATAGGAGTCATGGCGCTTAGCGGTGCTAATAGGGGAAGTTAGGATAGGTAAGGTAATAGCAACGTATTTAAAGACTAAGACGGTGGCCTAATACTAAGACTAATACTAGCCACACGAAGAAGCTGCTACTTAAGTAGAGTCCCTAGTACAGTTAGCGTATACGGCGTAGACGTTAGTATAGATTAAGGTTAGACTAGCGTTAGAGTATAGAGAATACTAGATAAAGGACTAGAGTCTAACATTAGCGTTACGTGATACTTTATAGGGGGTGTAGCTTTATACTCTAACGTATTTACTTGCCATTTATAACTCTAAGTAACTATAAGGCAAGCCTGACAGTTCTTCTTCTATTTATTATTGCGAAATTGATTAACGCTAGGCGTAAGAGGTGCGTTGCAGTAATTGCAGTATAGAACATCCATAATAACGTGTAAGGGTACGTGGATAGAGGGAAGTAGTATTAGGTAGTATTGTAAGGTATTAGGCCTATAGTATAGTGAATTTTTTCTTCATAAAATAGGGTTTAGTTATGTTGCCGCATATAGTGGCTAGTAGATAAAGTAGCGTAAGCAGCTTTTAGACCCTAAGCCCCTGTTTTACTGCCTAATACAGGACACGCGACACGCGTATTAGTCATGATTCTGAAGAACATCATTTAAAAAACACTGTTTTATCCACGCATACCTATTATAATGAATTAAATATAGGCTGCTATTAGTAGAACTATCAAGGGTACAGTTTTTAGCATATATAGAAAAATCAGCAATGAAATTCAATAGGTAGAAGTACGTTAAAATGCGATTTTTTGGAAGCCCTCAGGCGCGATTTGGATTGTAGATTTGCTACGCTCGTTCCTCGCTCCGCAAAATTATAGGTTAAAAGGTAATTCTGCGCGCGCGTTAAGAGAGGGACTAATAACGAACGTTAAAGGCTTTAGCAGCGCGTTAGAGGCTTTAAAATTAGCCTAAATAGTAAGCTTAAAGGGCAAGCTTAATTCTACCTTCTTATTAAATAAGTAACGTGTTTGTTAGTTAAGGCATTTCGTAATAAGTGTAGTATTAGTGTTGCTAAGGAAAACTAGCGCGCTTAGTAGTACTTTACGTTATTACTACTTAATATAATAAACTAAGTACTAGCCTCTAACTTAAAAGAACCCTCTTTATATGCTTAATACGTTCTCGCGTTATACCTAGCCTTACCGTAGTTGCTGTAGTAGTAAACACCTAGTTATTATACTTTATATTTACCTTCTACCTTTACCCTCTTATAGTTCTAGATAGTTTTTAATAGTTTAAAACTATTCTAGTCTACTATAGGACTATACTCTATAGTGCTACCCTTCTAAGATACTTACACTTACGTATTTTTTGCTTAGTTACTACTGTAAGTTGCTGTTTAAGTTCTTTAATACGCGCCTTTATTAGCGCGCTACTATGCAGCATTAACTTAGCGCCTTTAAGAAGCTGTAAAAGCTTACCCTAAGCTATCTATAGTAACTAAGTAATAGAATTACGTACTAGCTTTAACTATAAGCTAAATTTATGTATATTACTTAGAGTCCTTAATAGCTATAGCGTCTCTAGTAGTAGGGGTCCTAGTAGAGTATGTATACGCATATTAAAGTAATTAAATACTACCTACGCGTTTTAGAGGAACTAGCCCTATTACTTTAAAGGCCTTTTAATAGTTCTAAACTATAAATATGCTTCAAAATATATCTTTAAAGGCTAGTAGGAACGCTTCCTAATTAACATAAAAGACACGCTATTATGCTAAGCCCTAAATAATCTTAAAGTACTTGCGCTTAAGCAGTAAGAATAATACTATATTAAGCGGCTAGAGGATATGTAACGAGTATAGTAGTATACAAAGCGTAAAGATCTTATTATTATAATAATAATCCTTAAAATCTTAATTTAGGTAGCTTTTATAGCTATTTAAAATTAACAACTAATAGACACTAATAGTTCTCGCTTTTATATGCGCGTTAAAGTGCTTTAATTACGTAAGACTAAGCTTATTATTTGTCTATCTATTCTCTAAGACTAAGAGCTTTTAATTGCGTAGTATATTAGCTTCCTAGTACTATAAAGAGATATAGATATATCTTTTATATTATTATAAATAAGCAGGATATAGGGTATCCAAGACTAGATGATCTAGCGTAGAAGGTGTTGAGCCTAGGGGATAGCGACACAGAGGCGCGCGGGGTAGGATTAAGTTAGTAGGTTAGGTAATATGCTTAGTATGCTACGTGCTAAGAAGACGTAGCAAGAGTAGCATCTAGTGCTTAATCCACTACGCCTGCTATAGACGTAGCAGACGTAGTAGACAAAGTAGGGATAGATTAAAGAAATAAAGTAAGTAGTATAGAGACTAGATAGTTCTCCTTTATCTTTCTTATTTTAATTCTTTATAGTTAACTTATTATAGTTTATCTCTTACCTAGATTAAGACTTATTAGTTATTCTATAGTTTATTATAGAATTAGTTATTTTGCATATTTAACTTTTAAACTACTAAAGCTTACTACCTAATGTATACACCTTACACCTACCAACTTCTCTTAACATAGATTAAGATTTAGCAAGTATACCCTTTAGTAATACTTTGACTACCTACAGGTTCAAGAACCTAAACGTACGTAATAACGACTCTCACTACCCTACGAGCTACTAGTAGTAGTGTTGAAACACTTGCTTTAAGTCTAGTATTAGTAATAGCTAACTAGGCTAACTAGATATAGCAATAGGCTAAATAAATTAATAGATTAATATAGGTAATTGCTTAACTCTAGGCTAAAAATACTATATCCCGTAGAAAGATTACAGCGCTAGAAAAGTACGATAGAGGATGAGATGGCTTAAAGCTATTCCTTACTAATATAGATTTGTACTATTAGTTCAACTCTATAATAGAGGAATAAGACAAGATCCTTGCAGCCAGAATGCACCTAAAGGATAGAGTAGCTACCTAGATATAACCCTTTATAGATAACTATCTCACGAATAAGATAAAGCACTATAAAGACGACATGAAAGCTATCTTTAAGAGCTAGACAGCATTTAAGGAAGAGATTTAGAAAGTATTTAGTAAACTTAACGAAGAGACTTAGGTAGAACAGAAGATATCTTAGATCTGGTAGGAGAAGTTAGTTGCAAAGTATATAATAGAGTTTAAACAGCTATAGTTAAAGATTAATTAAGATGATACGCTATTACGCACAGCCTTCTATAACGGATTAAAAGAGATAGTTAAGGATAGAATAATCTATTACAATAAGCTAGATAACTTATAGGACATAATTAACCTAGCCACCTAAATTAATAATTAACTCTATAAATAAGCGCTGTAGAAGAAACAATAGGACACAATAATTATTTCTAACTTTAAAAAATATAGAAAGCTAAAGACACTACGATATGACCAGGATAGCGACATAGTAATAATAGATAAGATTTAATAAAAAAAGCAATTTAATAAGGGTAAGAGAAGATAGCTAGACGGCTTAACGCCTAAATAACGCTAGGAACGCTTTAAAAATAAGGCTTGTCTTTAATGTGGTAAAGTAGGATACTTCTATAGAAACTACCTAAAGAACTAAGGATAAGCTAGCAAGCTTAAGGTAATCAAGATTAGAATAATTAAGTTTAAAGTAATAGGACCTAGGGAGAATAATCTAGAACTACTATAATAGCCTACTCCTTGCCTACTTATAGAACTAGATTAAGTAATAGAACTATCTAATGATGATGTTAGCGATATAGAACTAGTCTTAGCCTAAATAATCAGCTCTAATAATAAGTATAAAATAGTCTATCCCCTAAACTAGATAGATAACTATAAGGTCCTTCAACGGCTTAAAAACGATTTATGCTAGATGTGTAGAGATAGCTTATATAAAGGAGAAATATGCACCTAAGATACGCTAGTGCGCAGAAGACACGCTAACAAAGTAGTAGCAGCAGCAATAAAGAAGTAAGGCCTATAGACAAAAGTATAATAAATTAAAATTAATAATAAACATAATAAGGTTAATTAGTACAACTATATAAGGGAATACTACATTACTCACCTGTAGGAGAGGAGAAGCGTGCGACACATACCTAGATAAGCCTCTTACGCCTTTCTCTTAGAAAAAGACTATTTAGAAGATAACTGCTACGTACACTACTTTAAGTATTAGTGATACTAACACAAACGACTAGGATAGGGCAAGTGCTATAATATGTATTACTAGATATACTAGCTAAGTAATGTAAAATAGTAAGCTTAATAGCTTATATAATAAGCTAAGATATTTTTATGTTATAGTTTAGGCTTTT
>ML976999.1:131857-172266 GCA_010015675.1 Byssothecium circinans | reverse complement strand
GCTATTACTTTCTACCTACTACCTACTATACTACTAGCCTCTTCTACTGCTAGCAGCTTTATGTAAGAGCTATCCTTATACAGCTTTTATATTTTTATATTTAAATAACTTCTATTGTTATTTAAATATCTTTCAAACCTCCCTTGCTTTCTTACAAGAAATAAAGAGTAGGTTAGTTTCTAATAAAACTTAAAAAGTTAAAAAACTAGGATACTACTAAGGATAGGGTTACGCTAGTAAGAGCACTCTTATAATAACTTTATACAACGTATAACACCTAGATCTACTAGTTTATTAATTAAAGGTAGAGGTGCGCGTACACAGATGCAGGCTTACAGCACTTATAGATAGTAGAGCTGCATAGATAATTATCTCCTTATAAGTAGTTAAGAAATACAATATACTCTATTAAAATAAGAAATATCTAATATGAGTAGTATTAGCTAACGATAGACTAATGTCCTATAGTAATAGATTCTTAAGGTTAAAAACCTAAAAAGTGTTATTCTATATACTTAGAATTAAGGATACGATATCTCTTAATATTATAGATCTTAGTAAAGAAGACATGTTAATTAGATATAATTAGCTTAGAAAGCATAATCCTGCTATTAATTAATAGAAAGGAATGATGTTTAGCTAAGAACCAGCGCGCAAGGTTGCTAGAATACGTTATAGAAGATTAAGCCTAATAATCTAAAGCTTACCTAGTTAGACTAGACAGATTAGCAAGATATTACCTTATATAATTAGGAAGATCTATAAAAAGGACCCTTTGCAATTAAGAGTTATTTAGATATAGAGAGTTATACCTATAAAGGATGAACCCTAACCTATAATACTACTAGAATATAGAGAGTTTTAGGATCTATTTAAGGAATAAGATAAGACCGTATAACTAGAACACTAGGAATAGGATTACGAGATTTACCTAGAAGAAGGCGCGAAGTTACGCCCTAGACTAATATATCTGCTTACGCAAAATTAACAGAAGGAACTGCGAACCTACATTAAGAAGAATATAAAGTAAGGGTATATATAAAAGAGTATAAGCCTAATAGCTTTACTAATTCTCTTTATCTTAAAGAAGAATAGAAAGCTGCGACTCTATATAGATTTTAAATAGCTTAACTATATTATAAGAAAGAACTATTACCCTTTTCCTTTAATTTAGGAACTTATAGATTAACTTTAAGGAGTTAAATAGATTACGAAATTTAATATGCAAGATAGATTCTATTAAATACAGATAGCTAAGGGCTATAAATAGCTGATAGCTTTTAAGACCTAGTATAGTCTATACGAATATATAGTTATACCCTTTAGACTAATAAACGCGCCCGTAACGTTTTAGGCGCTTATTAATAAGGTACTTTACAAATACTTAAACGTTTTTATAACTATGTACCTAGATAATATACTAGTGTACACCTTTAGAACGCTTAAGGATTATATTAAACACGTTAAGAAAGTGCTTAAGAAGCTTAGAGAGTATTAATTACTTTTATAGCCTAAAGAATACGAATTCTACATTATAGAGACGGACTACTTAGGATTTATAATCTTATGAGACGGCATCACTATAGACCTAAAAAAAGTTGAAACTATAAAAGAATAGCTAAAACCTAAGATAGTTAAGGACGTGTAATCCTTCTTAGAATTTGCTAACTTCTACTAGAAGTTTATTATAGGATACTCAAAGACTACAGCGCCTCTTATAGAAATTACTAAGAAAGATAAAGGATTCTAATAGGGACAGGAATAGTAGAAAGCTTTTAAAAAGCTAAAGGAGTTATTTCTATTAGCCCCTATACTATAGATACACAACCTGGAATGGCTACTAAGAGTAGAGACAGATGCATTAGACTATACCCTAAGAGCGATACTTTTATAGTAGGGCAAAGATAGAAAGTAGAGACTAGTATTCTACTACTCTTAAAAGTTCTTAGGAGTAGAACTTAATTACAACGTTTATAACAAGGAACTACTAGTAATAGTAGATACCTTTAAACAATAGCAAGCCTAGTTAGTAAGCGCTAAATACTAAGTAAAGGTATATTTAGATTACTAGAACCTAATAAGTTTTATAACAACTAAGAAACTTAACTAATAATAGGTTAGATAGGCTAAGACGATAGTAGACTACGACTTTAAAGTACACTATTACCTAGGATTAATAAATAGAGCGGCGGATGCTCTTAGCTAAAGATCTAACCTATAGGAAATAGATAGACCTATTACATACGACGCAGTCCTACGTATAGATAGTAATAGCACTGTAAGCTATAATTAATTTTAATTAGCTAAGGTAGCTAGGATTAATTACTAGGGACTAGAGATATATAACTTTACTAATTATAGTTAGTTAACTCTAGAATAAAGGGTAGAATACAACTTAGTCAAGCACCTTAAGGCAGGACTACCCTAAGATAAGGAGTAATAAATTATACTATAAGAAACGTATGTACCAACTTTAATATGAAAGCTATACGAGTCTAAAGAATATAGATACCCTAGGATTACTAAAATAGTTTAACAGATTTTAAATGAATACTTAATACCTAATATACAAAGAATGGTTTAGAATGCGATAGGCGACTATTTAGCCTATTCTAAGAATAAGCCTAAGAGATATAAGCCCTATAGACTACTCTAACTGCTAGAACTACCCACATGCCTATAGATTAGCGTTATAATAGACTTTATTATAAAGCTCCTAAAATTGTTAGAACCTAAATTAGCACGGCTATACGACTTAATACTAGTAATTATTAACTAATTAAGTAAAGCATTAATATTTGTACTAATAGAAGAAATAGTTACAACTAAGGAAATAGCTTACAAGATAACTAAAGTACTCGTTAGTTAATATAGTGTACTAGAATAGTTTATTACTAACTATAGAATACTATTTACCTTTAAGTATTAGAGCATATTCCTAGTAAAGCTTAGAATTAATAAAAAGCTTTTAACTAGCTTTTATCCGTAGATAGATAGTTAGATGAAATAAACAAACTAGACACTAAAATAGTATCTAAGAATATACACTAATAAGCTATAGGACAACTAGGTTGAACTCCTGCTAACAGCGCAATTAGCTTACAATAGTATAAGATCCTTAATGATAGAATACTCGCTATATTACGCGAATTATAGATATAAGCTAATTGCTTATTAGAATCCTAAGGATGTTAAAAGTCTTTTAGCTAGAGCTAATAAAAAGGCACGACTACTTCGCAAATTGTATAATAAATTAAGCCGACGAATTGCTTAACAGAACCTCACGATAGCTAGATTAGTGAATAGGAAAAGGCTTAAGGGACTAACCCTTAAGAAAGGGGATAAAGTTTTCTTATTATAAAAAAATTTAAAAACTAAATAGCTATGCAGCAAACTAGATAACCTCTAAATAGGACCGTTCCAAATCTTAGAGGCTAAGGGACTAGTAACGTTTAAACTAAAACTTCTTAAAAGTATACGTATATGTTACTAAGGGGTATACTGGCCTAGCCTAATCTAGGTAAGGGGAAGAAGGTTAGTGTATAGTGCATACGTTAGGTGGTATTCTTTAATAATTTAAGAGGTAAACGTATAAAGTAAACTAATTCTATAACAAACTATAGAATAACTAAGTATCAATCTAGGTAAGAGATGAACTATAGAGAGTTAACTACAAAGAACTAGAATTAGAAAGATAAAGGAAACTTATCTAGTCTTTATACCACTTACTCTGTTCCTTCGCTAAGTCCTTAATCCTATCTAGAGCCTCTGCTCCCTCTAATCCTAGGACTTCATCCTAATCCTAGGATCTATAGGATCTCTTAGTCTTGGTAGGATCATAATTACGTGACTAGCGCCTTGACCCTATCCTGCGCCCTACTGCTTAATACTCTCCCTAAGCGTATCATTCTTCCGTGGCTGCGCTTATACATTATCTTGTAACATTATCCCCCTCTTTAAGGTTATCATCCTGATATCCTTAGAGGTGTGCCTGTTATGCCACTTTTTCTTATAGCTAGTATATAAGTCGTACGTGTCCCTAGTTACTTATAGTATCATAGCTTTCTCTAGGATTTCACTAACCTTTCCTTAACTATGCCTAAGGTTCCATCTAAGTCATTAACCGCACGCCGTTATAATCGCGCCAACCAAATTCATTCTTAAGGGCTAGAGATGGCACTAGGTTGCAATCATTATTAGAAGCGCAAGCTTCGTTATTTTGTAGATGCGGCCATAGGTTAGTGCGCCGCTTACATTTAGGTTTATGCTGAGTGTAGTCTATTTATTCCTAAAGAGGAGTAAGAGAAAGTGTAAATAGAGAAAGAGGAGAAGTAAATTACACTTCTTTATTCTAAGGTAGAGGCTGCGCGGCTTTAGGCTAAGTCTACCTAACTCTGCGTGGAGCTAGCTAAGTTAGAAGCCTATGAACATTCCTTTGCAAACTAGGATTACTATGTCCTAAGCGTAATAGACGCCGCTTAAAAGGTAGAGATTTTAAAGAGTATAGAGTCTACCATTTTGTTTAAACTGCCGCTATCCAAACTATCGTTAACTAACCTGGGCTAGTTATAGGCTGATCCTTCTTTAATTTCTTTTAATCCTTCTTTATCCTTTAATTTTTCTGTTTTTCTAGTGAATATAGGTTTACTGCCTTTAGATGCTACTAGTGGTAGTCCTTTACTAGTTTCCTACAGTCTATAAAATTCTATATTAGTTCCTAGGTATTCTAGCTATCTAGCTAGTCCTTCTACTTAACTAAGTACTTCCACTAACGCTTAAATTTCCGTAGGTCCTTGATTTCTTCGACCTTATAATCTTTATCCTTAAGCTTAATTCGTGTTTCTAGCTCAGCGTCTAGTAGTGCTAGCTTAAGGAGAGATTTATAAAAGATAGGGTGTATGCGCATGCCTTTAGGAAGTTCTAGTTTAAATGTAATAGGTCCCTTAGTCTCTAGGATTTAGAATAGTCCTATTCAGAGATTATCTAATTTATCGCATAGTTATTTAGTTTTTAAATTTTTTCATGATAGGAAAACTTTATCCCCCTCTTTAAGGATTAGTCCCTTAAGCCTTTTCTTATTTACTAATCTAGCTATCATGAGGTTCCTTTAAGTGATTCATTGGCTCAAATCATCATGTAGTTTGTGAAGTAGTCGTGCCTTATTATTAGCTCTAGCTAAAAGACTCTTAACGTCCTTAGGATCCTAATGAGCAATCGGCTCATATCTATAATTCGCGTAGTACGGTGAGTATCCTGTCATAGAGGATCTTGTGCTGTTATAGGCTAATTATGCTGTTAGCAGGAGTTTAACCTAGTTATCCTATAGCTTATTAGCGTACATCCTTAGATACTATTCTAGTGTCTAGTTTATTCATTCCGTCTAGCCATCCATCTATAGATGGAAGCTAGTTAAAAGCTTCTTATTAACTCCTAGCTTCGCGAGGAACGTGCTCTAATACTTAGAGGTGAATAGTATTCCATAATTAGTGATAAACTATTCTAGCACACTATGTTAGCTAATAAGTGCCTTAGTTACTTTATAAGCTATCTCTTTAGCTGTAACCGTTTCTTCCATTAGTATAAATATTAATGCTTTGGTTAATCAGTCAATGATTACTAGTATTAAGTCGCATAGCCATGCTAATCTAGGTTCTAATGATTTTAGGAGCTTTACTATGAAGTCCATCATGACGCTGATCTATAGGCGTGCGGGTAGTTCTAGCGATTAGAGTAATCTATAGGGCTTATGTCTCTTAGGCTTATTCTTTGAATAGGCTAAATAGTTGCCTATCACGTTCTAAACTACTTTTCATACGTTAGGGATTAAGTACTTATTTGAAACTTGTTGAACCATTTTATTAATCCTGGGGTGTCCGTATTCCTTAGACTCGTGTAGCTTTCGTATTAGGGTTAGTGCGAGGTCTCTGCATAGTATAATCTATTGCTCTTTATCTTAGGGCGGCTTAGTTTTAAGATGCCTAATTAAATCATATTCTACCCTTTAGTCTAGGGTTAGATAATTATAGTCTATGAAGTTATGCACTTCTAGTCCCTAGTAATTAATCCTAGCTACCTTAGTAAGCTTATCAAGCTTCTTATTTTATAGTCATGTGACCTTAGTTACCTTAGCTAATCATTCAACCAGAGTTCCTCTGAATAGCCGTAGTTAATTATAGCCTAGACTACCATCTTTATCCTTCCATAGGACCGCGTCGTGTATGATAGGTCTATCTATTTCCTAAAGGTTAGATCTTTAGCTAAGAGCATCCGCTGCTCCGTTCAGCGATCCTAGGTGATAGTGTACCTTGAAGTCATAATCTACCATCATCTTAGCCTATCTAACCTATTATTAGTTAAGCTTCTTAGTTATCATGAAGCTTATTAGGTTCTAGTAATCTAAATACACCTCTACCTAGTACTTAACGCCTACTAGCTAGGCTTACTATTGTTTAAAGGCATCTACTATCACTAGTAGTTCCTTATCATGAATATCATAGTTAAGTTCTGCTCCTAAGAACTTTTAAGAATAGTAGAACACTAGTCTCTATTTCCTATCTTTGCCTTGCTATAAGAGAATCGCTCCTAGGGCATAGTCTGATGCATCTATTTCTACTCGCAGTAGTCATTCTAGGTCGTGTATCTATAATATAGGGGCTGATAAGAATAATTCCTTAAGCTTTTTAAAAGCCTTCTGTTATTCCTATCCCTAATAGAATCCCTTCTCTTTCTTAGTAATCTCTATAAGAGGCGCCGTAGTCTTTAAGTATCCCTAAATAAACTTTTAATAGAAGTTCGCAAATCCTAAGAAGGATTATACGTCCTTGACTATTTTAGGAGTTTTAATATCCTGTACAGCCCTAACTTTCTTTAGGTCCATGGCAATGCCGTCTCATAAAATAATAAATCCTAAGTAATCCGTCTCTATAACGTAGAATTCGCATTTTTCTAGCTATAGGAGTAATTAATACTCCCTAAGCTTCCTAAGCACCTTCTTAACGTGTTTGATGTGATCCTTAAGCGTCCCTAAGGTATACACTAGTATACCATCTAGGTAAGCAGTCATAAAAATGTCCAAGTATTCGTGAAGTACTCTATTAATAAGTGCCTAAAACGTCATAGGCGCGTTCATTAGTCTAAAGGGCATAACTATATACTTATATAGTCTATACTAAGTCTTGAAGGTAGTCAGCCATTTAAAGCCCTTAGTTATCCATATTTAATAGAATCTATCTCATACATTAAATTTTATAATCTACTTAACTCCTTAGAGGTGGTCTATAAGTTCCTAGATTAGAGGAAAAGGGTAACGGTTCTTCCTCATGACGTAGTTTAGCTGTCTATAATCCATATAAAGTCATAGCTTTCTATTCTTCTTTAGGATAAAGAGAATTAGTGAAGCTATCAAGCTTACACTCTCTTATATATATCCTTACTTTAAGTTCTTCTTAATGTACTCCCGCAGTTCTAACTGCTAATCTTAAGTAAGCAGATATATTAGTCCTAGGCGCAGCTTCGCGCCTTCTTCTAGGTGAATCTCGTGATCCTAGTCCTAGTAATCTAGTAATGCGGTTTCTTCTATTTCTTTAAATAGGTCTTAGAACTCCTCATATTCTAGTAGTATCATTGGTTAGGGTTCATCCTTTATAGGCGCAACTCTCTATATCTAGATGACTCCTATTTGCGAAGGGTCCTTCTCATAGATTCTCTTAATCTTATAAGGTAATATCTTGCTAATCTGTCTAGTTTAACTAGGTGAGCTCTAGATCGCTGGGCTTAATCTTTTATAGCGTGTTCTAGTAACCTTACGCGCTAGTTCTTAGCTAAACATTATGCCTTTCTACTAATCTATGGTAGGATTATGCTTCCTAAGCTAATTATAACTAATTAACATATCTTCTTCACTAAGGTCCATAATGTTAAGGGGTATTATGTCCTTAATTCTAAGTACGTGGAATGACACTTCTTAGGTTTCTAACCTTAGGAATCTATTGCTGTAGGACATTAGTCTATCATTAGCTAATACTACTCATATCAGACGTTCCTTATCTTAATAGGATATGTCATATTTCTTAACTACTTATAGGGAGATAATTATCTATGCAGCTCTACTATCTGCTAGCGCTATAAGTCTGCGTCCGTATATGCGTACCTCTACCTTTAATTAATGAACCAGTAGGTCTAGGTATCATACGTTATATAGGGTTATTATAAGAATGCTCTTACTAGTGTGACCTTATCCCTAGTAGCATCCTAGTTTTTTAATCCCTAGAGTTCTTTTATAGACTTTTCTACTACTTATTCCTTAAGCATGTAGATCTAATAGTCGTCTATATAGTACGCTGTCTAAGGTAGGTGAGCATGCTCTACCTTAATATTATCTCATCGCGGGAAACCTTTCCTAAGTTTCTCTAAGAGGTATACTTGACACATGTCATTAAAGCACTATTCATAGGGTAGGTTATTGTAACTTTCCCTATTAATAGCTCTAAGTGGGTGTCTTATAGTCTAAGTATATAAGATATCATCTCTAGCAGCCCTATCTTCTAGGTGGCCTTATAGCTAGTGTTGCGTTTCTAGCAATGTTCGCCATATCTATCGCGTGAGTGCTGTCTTTCATCTAAAAGTATCTTCCTTAGTCTTATTAGGAAGTAGCAGGAATTCGTGTCATTTACATACATCTACTAAACACTTAGAAGGAGGTAGTAGCTTATAGTAGGCTCCATGCTAGGTCTATGCTACTTCTTCCTTTAGGAGGAGATGAAACATGCATCCTAGGAGGGATAGGCATTTATTCTAGTTAACCTCCTTATGTCTCTTATCTAAAGGGTGTCCTATAGGGTAATGGTAGAGACATGTACTATTCTTATATAATATTATTTCCCTATCTATTCTACTAGCTAGCTAGTATCCTGCAACGTGCTTACTAAGCTAGTATAGTTAGTAGTACGTATCATAGCACCTACTCTAACCTAGGCGTTCATGCCATTTCTACTAATATTTGAAGTAATGCACGTGGTAGTTATCTTCTATACAGTCTTTTTTAGGTAGAAGGGCGTAAGAGGCTCATCTAGGTGTGTATTACACACTTCATCTTTCTTATAGGTAAGTAATATAGTACTCCCTTATATAGTTATACTATTCAACTTTATTATGTTTATTATTAACCTTAATTTATTATACTTTCATCTATAGGCCTTGTTCCTTCATCACTGCTACCACTACTTTGTAGGCATGGCCGCCGCGTACTAGCGTATCACGGGTATATGTTTCACCTTTATGTGTGTTGTCTCTACACATCTAGCATAGATCTTCTTTAAGCTGTTAAAGGACCTTATAGTCATCTATCTAGTTTAAGGGTCACGTTGCTTAGGTTAAAATAGATTCTGTATTACTAACATTATTATTAGATGGTTTCATAACCTAATCTACTTCTAGAGGTGGGCAAGGAGTAAGCTGCTAACGTAGCACCTCTAAGTTGTCCTCCTTAGGTCCTATTACCTTGAACTTGATTATCCTAATCTTGACCACTCTAAGCTTGCTTGCTTATCCTTGGTTCTTTAGGTAGTCTCTGCGGAAGTGTCCTACTTCACCGCATTAGAGACATGCTTTCTTCTTAAAGCGTTCCTAGCGTTATTCGTGGGTTAGGCTATCTAGCTGTCTTCCCTTACCTTTGTTAAACTACTTCTTTTACTAGACTTTGTCTATTATTACCACATCACCATCTTAGTTATATTATAGTGTTTTTAGCTTCCTATGTCTTCTAGAGTTAGGAATAACTATTATATCCCTTTGTTTCTTCTGCATTACTTATTCGTAGAGCCTGTTATTAATCTAGGTAGCTAGGTTAATCATGTCCTACAAGTCTTCTAGCTTATCATGATAGATTATACTATCCTTAACTATTTCCTTCAACCCATTGTAGAAGGCTGTGTGTAACGGCGCATCATCCTAATTAATCTTTAATTGCAGTTATTTAAACTTTATTACGTATCTAGTAACTAACCTATCTTGCTAGATCTAAGAGATCTTCTGCTCTACTTAGGTCTCTTTATTAAGTTCTCTAAACACCTTCTAAATCTCATCTTTAAACGCTGTCTAGCTCTTAAAGATAGTCTTTATGTCGTCTTTGCAATACCTTATCTTATTTATAAGATAGTCGTCTATAAAGGGTTGCATCTACGTGGCTGCCTTATCCTTTAGGTGCATACTAGCCATGAGGATTTTATCTGAGTCCTCTATTAAGGCATTAAACTAACAGTATAAATCTATGTTAGTAAGGAATAGCTTTAAGCCATCTTATCCTCTATTATACTTTTCTAGCGCCGTAATCTTTCCATGGGGTATAGTGTCCTTAGCCTAGAGTTAAGTAATCACCTACATTAACCCATTAATCTATTCAGCCTATTGCTATAACTAGTTAGCCTGGTTAGCTATCACTAATGCTAGGCTTAAAGCAGGTGTACTAACACTACTGCTAGCAGCTCGTAGGGTAGCAGGGGCTGCTATTACGTACGTTTAGGTTCTTAAACCTGTGGGTAGTTAAAGTATTATTAAGGGGTATACTAGCCTAGCCTAATCTAGGTAAGGGGAGGAAGGTTAGTGTATAGTGTATACGTTAGGTAGTATTCTTTAGTAATTTAAGAGGTAAACGTATAAAGCAAACTAATTCTATAATGAACTATAGAATAACTAAGTATTAATCTAGGTAAGAGATAAACTATAGAGAGTTGACTACAAAGAACTAGAATTAGAAAGATAAAGGAAACTTATCTAGTCTTTATACCACTCACTCTATTCCTTCGCTAAGTCCTTAATCCCGTCTAGAGCCTCTGCTCCCTCTAATCCTAGGACTTCGTCCTAATCCTAGGATCCATGGGATCTCCTAGTCTTGGCAGGATCATGATCACGTGACCAGCGCTTTAACCCTATCCTGCGCCCTACCACTTGATACTCTCCCTGAGCGTATCGTTCTTCCATGGCTACGCTCATACATTATCTTGTAATAGTATATACCCTATCTTTTATAAATCTCTCTTTAAACTAGCACTATAGGACGCTAAAGTTAAGACGCGAGTTAAGCTTAAAGATAAGGACTATGAGGTTAAAGGGATAGTAGACCTGCGGAAATTTAAATGTTAGTAGAAATACTTAGTTAAGTAGAAAGACTAGCTAAATAGCTAGAATACCTAGGAACTAATATAGAATCTTACGGGCTATAAGGATTTAGTAAAGGAATATCACTAACAGTATCTAAAGGCAGTAGTTCTAAGCTCGCTAAAAAAACAAAAAAGTTAAAAGATAAGGAAGAATTAAAAAAGGAATCTAAGATTAAAGGAAGGTTAGCCTATAACTAGCCTAGGTTAGTTAGTGTTCTAGATTGTAGTAGTAAGAGAACCTTAGTAGTAACTATACTAGATTCCTTAGAAGAGCTTTTCTAAATACTTATCTTCTTTTTAAGAGCTTCTAGCTTAGCAATAGATGCCTTCTTATCTATAAATAGCTTCTATTCTTCATTAGTGGTTAAGTCTAACTAATCTTCTAGATCTAGTTTTTAATGATTAAGCTTAACCTTATATTGCTTAACTTCCTAAAGCTTACGATGAAGCTGCTAACGCTTCTAAGCAAGGGCAGCAAACTCTTCCTTTAAAGGAAAGAGAGAATATTTCGCCTTAGTAGAAATATACTCTGCATAGTTACCTTCTAGTAATAAAAGATAACGTAAACTTTTCTTATAGCAATAACAACATAATTTAGCGACGGCGTGGTTTATAGCATGGATCTAGGCAATATAAAATTACTTGCAATTAGTTAACAAGACCTTAGGCATAGTTAGGTAGAGGGTTATGAAATACTTAAGAAGGATACAACCTTATAGTTACTAGGAGGTACGCACGCTTTATATGCTAACTACGACTTAATGCGGCGCAGTAACTAGTCTTTAGAGGTTATTAGAACAATAATCCTAAAAAGGGTGATAATATTATAAATAAGTAGGATATTGGGTATCTAAGACTAGACGATCTAGCGTAGAAGGTATTAAGCCTAAGGGATAGCAATATAAAGGCGCGCAAGGTAGGATTAAGTTAGTAGGTTAGGTAATATACTTAGTATACTACGTGCTAAGAAGACGTAGCAAGCGTAGCACCTAGTGCTCAGTCTGCTACGCTTGCTACGGACGTAGTAGACATAGCAGATAGAGCAAAGATAGATTAAAGGAATAAAGTAGGCGGTATAAAGACTAGATAGTTCTTCTTTATCTTTTTTATTCTAATTCTTTGTAGTTAACTTATTACAGTTTATCTCTTACCTAGATTAAGACTTGTTAGTTATTCTATAGTTTATTATAGAATTAGTTATTTTGCACATTTAACTCTTAAACTACTAAAGCCTACTACCTAATGTATATATCTTACACCTACTAACCTCCCTTAACACGGATTAGGATTTGGCAAGTATTCCCCTTAGTAACATATATATAATAAATAGTAGGGTAAATGTACTATTTAAATATATACTCTAGATTTCTATTACTTACTCTTTATTGCCTAGCTAAACTATTATAGGCCTTGTTTGCTTCTCTAAGCTAGTAACTACTTTTATAGAGCTAATAATACCTATCTAAAAGCTATTCTTATTAAAGTTATATATATTATTATTATATATGCTATACTTTGCTTTAGTATCTTATATAAGCTTAAACTACGTACTAACTACCTTAGGATCTTCTTATAGTACCCTCTAATAGTCCTTTAAATAGTTCTAAACTATTTATAACTATATTAAATAGTTTATAAACTATTCTACCTAGTTAATACCTACTTTCTTACTACCTTACTTATATAGTAGTTTATTTACTATATCTAATACTTTACCTAATATAGGCGTAAATCCTTATAAATTAAGGTTAAGGATATATAAGATAAACGTCTCTTATTTAGTTAAGGATAGTTTTAAATAGTTTAGTACTATTTCTAGTTAAAAAGGTATTCCTTTAGCACGTTTAGTAAGGACGCGAGCCTTAATATTAAAGGCTATAGTAATGCTTTAATAGCTTTTAAATTAGCCTCTATTATATGCATTAAGGGTAAGCTATAGTCTGTCTTTATATTAGAGGCATATAGACCTATTTTATTAAGGCATTTTTATATTAAAGATAGAGTTAGTATTACTAAGGAAATTATAAGTAGTTTAGTAGTATAAGTAGTTTAGTAGTGCTTTACGTTATAAGATATCTTTCTTTATAATACTTATCCTATATAGCCTTATCTATCTTGCTAGCATTATTACTATGTAAGTAATTAAAGATAATATTTTTAAAGTAAGGTTTATGTCTATTAAAGTACTATTCTCTTATTTTTCTTTTAAAAGAATAGACTTCCTACTACTAGATTAGAAAGAGAAGATACTTAATTACCTTATTTTTAACCTTTTAAATAGTACTTTCTATAATCTACAGTACTAGATATACCTTATTAGTAGGTTATATAAGAATCTATAGTTCTATATAATATAAGTTAGTACTAGTAAAAGACTTAATAGTAAGTAAACCCTAGAAAGCTTATATAATATAAGATAAGTAATTTTGCTACTAACTCTTAAAATCTTATAAGTATTCTTACTAATACGCTATATAATTATATTCTCTTTAATACTACTTAGGTCTTCTAGGGAAGTTACTAGATAAAATAAGTCTATAAGAATCTTATAAAGCTAGCCTTTAGGCCTATAGCTAGGCGTAATAATAACCTCTTCTACAGCCTTTATAGTATATCTCTAAGTTAGAACGTAAGTGCTCTTATAAATATAAGTATAAAAGACTTAGAAGAGTTTAAGAAGTATTATAATATATAGAGCCTTTACACTAATCTTAAGAAAGTATAAAACAAGAGTAATAAAGAAATCTACCTAGTTAAAGCATAGATTAAGAATCTTATTAAGACTCTATTATATCTAAAACTATAAAGAAAAAAGGTAGTATATTTTAAATATATAAATAGCTTAAGGGCTTAAGAATTATCTACTATAGCTTCCTTAGAAAAGATATATACTAGTAGCGCACTATCTACTATTATATAGTTCCTATAAAGCTATACTTCAGAGCTTAAGGAAAGCTATTTAGTAAAGTAATATATATAGTACTATATAGAGCTTCTAGTTAATTATCTAGCTTATTAGCTATTATACCTACTACTAGGGCCTAGCGCTCTAAAGGTTCTAGTTAAAAGTTATAATAATATAGTAAAGCCTACTTATAATAAGAGTATTAACCTTAACTATATATATATAAAGTAGTCTAGGTGCCTTCTTTATAATACTACCTTTTATAGCTAAAGTAAGCTTACTAAGAACTATTAGAAGATCTAACGTATTCCACCACTAAGACGGCTAAACCACCGAGACGGCCACTTTTTCTTGGCAGCGAAAACCAAAGAGTATTATCTTAATAACAAAGCCAAACCTTAATATTTTCTTTTAAAATTTTAAACTTAGATAGATATATATATATACTAATTGCTATTAACTTCTTATAGCTATAGCTTACGTAATAAAATATTATTAGCCTAGAAAGTATTAATAGCTAAAACCTACCTTATACTATATATTAATACCTAAACGTTAGTAATATACTATATAACTTTAAGGAATTACTTATTAGCATATTAGTTAGTAGCTATTAAGTTATTATAGCGTGCAGCCTAGGCTTAATGCTATAATAGTAAGTGTAATGTAAAGGGTAAGAAAAATTAGAAAACCTTTTAAATAAAGTTATACATATTAGATATCTCTACTCTCTTCTTACGAGGAAGATAATATATACTAAATAAAGCTATATATAAGTTTAAAGTAAGTAAATATCTCTAAAACTAAAAGATATAGCTTATATAAGCTATTTTCTACTAGTTAACTATTTATATTATTACTATATATATATATAAAGTTTATTAAAAGAAAAAAAGTAAGAATATCTAGCCAGATAAAACATTTAATTATATTTTTCTAATTTTAGGAATTTCTATCCTTCCTGCGCTAATTCTCTAATAGGTCTAGGCTGCACGCTATAATTTTAGTGCTAATAGGTGTATTATATATATATAAACTAGCTCTAAAGTTATTATAGCTTATTTCGCTAGTTTAGTAGGTATTTATATGCTATATACTAAAAGTAGCCTAGTATTCTCTATACCTATATAGCTTACTAAGCTATTAGAAATCCTAGAATATCTTTTTATAATCTTTTTTACCTATATTGTATATATCTATATTTAAAATTTCAGCTTCATAGCTCTAGTATTTAAATTGTTATTAAAGGTTGAATCTTTGATTTTCCGCTAAGCAAAAAGTGGCCGTCTCGGTGGTTTGGTGTTACAAGACAATGGATGAGTGTAGCCACGCAAGAATGATACGCTTAGGGAGAGTATCAGGTGGTGGGGCGCTAGGTAGGGTTAGGGCGTCAGTCACGTAATCATGATCCTACTAAGGCCTAAAGATCCCATGGATCCTAGGATCAGGAAGAGATCCTAGGAACCAAAGGAGCAAAGGCTTAGGACGGAATCAAGGACTTATTAGAGGAGTAGAATAGGTAGTATAAAGACTAGAAGGATTTCCTTTATCTTTTAGATTCTAATTCTTTATAGTTAACTCTCTATAGTTTATCTCTTACCTAGATTAATATTTAGTAATTCTATAGTTTATTATAGAATTAGTTACTTTAGTATATTTACCTCTTAAACTACTAAAGCCTACTATCTAACGTATACATTATATACTAACTAATCTCCCCTAACATAGATTAGGATCTAGTAAGTATACCCCTTAGTAATACTTTAACTACCTATAGGTTTAAGAACCTAAACGTATATTATAGTAGCTCCTACTACTTTACGTACTACTAGTAGTAGTATTAGTACATCTACTTTAAGTCTAGTATTAGTAATAGCTAACTAGGCTAACTAGATATAGTAATAGGCTAAATAGATTAATAGATTAATATAGGTGATTACTTAACTCTAGGCTAAGGACACTATACCTCATAGAAAAACTATAGCGCTAGAGAAGTATAATAGAGGATAAGATAGCTTAAAGCTATTCCTTACTAACATAGATTTATACTGCTAGTTCAACTCTATAACAAGGGACTAGGATAAGATCCTTGTGGCTAGTATACACCTAAAGGATAGGGTAGCTATTTAGATGCAACCCTTTATAGATGACTATCTTATAAATAAGATAAAGCATTATAAAGATGATATGAAAGCTATCTTTAAAAGCTAGACAGCGTTTAAGGAAGAGATTTAGAAGGTGTTTAGTAAACTTAACGAAGAGACCTAGGTAGAGCAAAAGATATCTTAGATCTAGTAGGAGAAGTTAGTCGCGAAGTATATAATAGAGTTTAAATAACTATAGTTAAAGATTAATTAGAATAATGCGCTATTACGCGTAGCCTTCTATAATAGGCTTAAGGAAACTGTTAAGGACAGGATAATCTATCATAATAAGCTAGATAACTTGCAAGATATAATTAGCCTAGCTACCTAAATTAATAACTAACTCTATAAATAAGTACTGTAGAAGAAGTAATAGGACATAATGATTATTCCTAACTCTAGAAGACATAGAAAGCTAAAGACACTATAATATAACCATGATAGTAATGTAGTAATAACTAATAAAATCTAATAAAAGAAGTAGTTTAATAAAGGTAAGAGAAGGTAGCTAGATAGCTTAACCTATGAATAACGCTAAGAATTCTTTAAGAAGAGAGCATGTCTCTAATATAGTAAAGTAGGGCACTTCTATAGAGACTACCTAAAGAATTAAGGATAAGCTAGTAAGCTTAGGATAATTAAGATAAGGATAGTTAAGTTTAAGGTAATAGGACCTAAGGAAGTTGAACTAGAGGAGCTATAATAGCGGCCTACTCCTTGCCTACCTCTAGAGTAGGATTAGATAATAGAACTATCTAACTACGACGACATAGAAACTATCTTAGCCTAAATAAGCTCTAACATTAAGCATAAGATAACTTATCCCTTAAACTAGATAGATAACTACGAGGTCCTTTAATAGCTTAAAGACAATCTATACTAGATATGCAGAGATAACGCATATAAAGGAGAAACGTGCACCTAAGACACACTAGTGCGCGGGGGACACGCTAATAAAGTAGTAGTAGTAGTAATAAAAGAGTAAAGCTTATAGATAAAAGTATAATAAATTAAGATTAATAATAAACATGATAAGGTTAATTAATACAACTATATAAAGGAGCACTACATTACTTACCTATAGGAGAGGAGGAGCGTGTAACACACGTCTAGATAAGCCTCTTATACCCTTCTCCTAGAAAAGGATTATATAGAAGATAACTACTATATATATAGCTTTAAGTATTAGTAATACTAACACGAATGCCTAGGTTAGAGTAAGTACTATAATACGCATTACTAGATGTACTAGCTAAGTAAGTATATTACAGGATACTAGCTAGCTAATCAGATAGACAAGGAAGTAGTAGAATATAAGAATAATGCATGTCTCTACTATTACCCTATAAGATATCCTTTAGATAAAGGACATGAGGAGCTTAACTAGAACTAGTGTAATGCGCTGCTAGGATGCATGTTCTACCTCCTCTTAAAGAAAGAAGTAGCATAGGCTAGGTATAGAGCTAGCTATAAGTTACTACTCCCTTCTAAGTACTTAGCGGACGTATGCAAACGCTATGAATTCCTAATACTTCTTAATGAGACTAAGAAAGACGCTTTTAAATGAAAAATAGCACTTACATGATAAGTATGGTAAACGTTGCTAAAGACGCAACACTAGCTATAAAGCTATCTAGAAGATAGGGTAGCTAGAGATAATATCTTATACACTTAGACTATAAGACGCCTATCTAGAGCTATTAGAATAGGAAGTCACTATAACTTACCCTATAAATAATGCTTTAATAATATGTATGAAACACACCTCTTAGAGAAACTTAGGAAGGGTTTCCTATAATAAGATAATCTATTAATAGAGTATGTACGCTTATCATAGATAGCTTACTATAAGGATAGCTGTCAGATCTACCTATCTAATAAATAAGGATTAGGTTAGTTTCTAAGGAAACCTAGGAGGTTAAAAAACTAAGATGCTACTAAGGATAGGGTTACGCTAGTAAGAGCATTCCTATAACAACTCTATATAACGTATGATACCTAGAGCTACTAATTCACTAACTAAAGGTAGAGGTGCACGTACACAGATGCAGGCTTATAGCACTTATAGATAGTAGAGCTATATAGATAATTATCTCTCTACGAGTAGTTAAGAAATTTAATATACCCTATTAAGATAAGGAACGTTTAATATAAGTAGTACTAGCTAATAATAGACTAATATCCTACAGTAATAAATTCTTAAGGTTAGAAACCTAAGAAGTGTTATTCTACCTATAGAGATAGGCAAACTTCTCTTATGTAACTTATTTTAGTTATAGTCGCTAGCTTGAGCAGTCGCTGCTTTAACCTAAGCTAAGGGTGAGTCACTCTAAGAGACCCTTAATCTAAGCCTAAGTACATATTAGAAGGTCTAAAATTAGACCTGCACAGCCCCTAAGCATAAATGAAGGGGCCTGTTTAGGGAACGCGATACTTAGCTATACTTTCCTAGTCACGTGAAGCTTTATTTTAGCTAAGGCTGCTACCTTTAGCTTAGCTACCTCTTTTAACTATCTATTTTTCATCGCCTAAACTTTACCTGCTCTAACTACTATTTACGCACTTAAAGCCTTGTAGAAAAGTAAGAAGGCACTATAGTCTATTACCTATGTCTTACTTTTTATATATACCCTTAAATATTTATCTAGATTATTAATAAATATAGCTAGGTCTTAGTTGTTTCCTTCACGTTTAATAGTACGGGTAAAACTAACACGCTAGATCGCACTTAAGCTATGTATCTATAGTAAAAATCAGCCTACATCTCTAATAATAAGCTAAGTGACAGCCTAAGTAAAGAGCGTAATTTCTAAACCTTACTACTAAACCTATTACTTTAGCCAGGGGTCTATACACAATGAGACTAGATTGGATTGGCCTAGAATTAAGGATTTATTAGATAAGGGTATATTTATATAAGTATAGACTCTAGAGCATTAAACTACTTAACCTACTAAGATAAAAGCTAACATCTAGTGCACCTAAAGAGGAGCTTAAGCCGCTAGAGGGGCATAGTATTATAGCATGCTCTACTTATTAGTTAGTAAGAGAGAGGATTTAACGTAGTCTCTATGTTAATAGAGTGCTAGTAGTAAGTAGAATAATTATATTTAACTCTTAAATACAGCGCTACTATGACCTTATAAGCGACTTAGGGTTCATATATAAATAGGGCAACTTCATGCGTAAACGTCATACAGAGATAATTAGAGTATATAAGGCATAGATTTAAAGAAGAGCTAGGATCAGATAGTAATAAGGTAGCTAGATTTAATAGTAGAACTAAGTAGTAGAGATTTATATATACTAGAATAACTATAACTTTAAAGTTTAACAGAGCTAGCTATTCCTTAGATATTATAGAAAACCTTAACGAAGCGTGTCTAGTCTAATTTCCTATATAGCCCCTAGTTAAGAGGCGCAGCTTCTAGGCACACCTTACTTAGTGTTATAAAAGGTATTAGTAGCAAACGTCTAGTATTTAGGATTGTAGGATGCATTTATGTAGACTATAGTCATAGAGAAAGATAGCCCCTATTATAGCGCTCTTTTAGTAGAGCTAGCGGTAGATAGTTTATACTTATTAGAGGTAGGCTTATAATTAAATAGCACGGGGATTTAGAGGTAACTAAAGGTAATAGCAGTATAGCTAAGAGTAACGTAAAGCACCTTTTATGTCTACTATTAAACTACGCCCTACCCTACTGCTTTACTATTAAGGCCGCGTTCTTATGCTTGTGGTGTACTATCCCTACTACCTAGCTAGAGACATAGTTAACTATGATAGAGCCTTTACTACTTATAGCATTATCTCTAATAATAACTAGAGTACTATCTAGTTTGCTAGCTCGTTCAGCTAATAGTAGTAATATATATGAGCAAGGCCCACTATTAGTTATTACTAATAGCGATATCTTTTACTTTATTATCTATTGCACCTATTAGTTATAGCTACAGTTAATTCGCCATAGCCACGCGCCACTAATAAGTTACTTTTAGCAGCTAAATACCCTATCTACGTCTTATATGATTACTAGCGTGTTTCTAAGACTAACACTAACTTCTTCTTTTTCTCTACTCTCCCTATTAATCCCCTACCGCCCTTACTCCATAATAGCGACTATATAGAGGATCTTAAGAGCCGCGACTAATTGTGCCGTAGGTTGGGCATTATAGACTTATAGAAGCAAGTAAGCGCACCTAGTCCTAGTAGGTAAGAGGGAGTAGTAAGACACTAATATAGGTAAGATTTAGTTAGCGCTAAATAGGATGCTGCTATAGACGGACCTGCACTAGTTATTTAACGCTAGCACATAGGTACGGATAGTAAAAGAGGTAGGTAGCTAGTCGTCTACATAGTATAGATAGCTAACGTGTTAAACTAGTTTACTACGCTATAGCATAACGTTAAGATGTAGAAGCTTATGGTAATTAACTAGTAGTACCTTTTTACTTATATTATGTAAGTGTTGCTGTCGCTATAATATAAGTTTCTCTCTACCTAGCGATAACTTGTTAGTGCGGATGAAGGGTAGCGAGCTAAAGAAGATAACGCTAAAGATATGTAAAGAGTTTCGCGCTCATAGTTAAGAAACCTAAGCTTGACTAAGTAGCTATAGTTGCAGGCGCTTAAAGAGGATAACGGCGTTCTCATCACTATAGAGATAGGTTAGGGTAACGAAGCTAGCGATAAGGTAGGTAACAACTTAAAGGAGGATAAAGAGTAGTAGCAGTACTAACGATAATTCAGGCTTGTATTAATGCAAGCGGTTTAAGATTCTTTAAAAAAAAATTATTTCTAATAAACAAGAGACAAAGAGGCGAAGATTGGGAGGTTAGAAGAGGCGACTTATAATAGTAATAGTTTATAGGAATAGATTTACTTAATTACGTAATAAAGATAGTACCTTAATAGATTAAAGAATAGAATAACTTTAGCTTCGTTAATTCTTTTATTACACGTGCTAGAGCTGCGCTCACCTACTAAGTCATTAATATTAGAATTTCTTTAATTTTTAGGACTAAAGAATAAAAATCTACCTAAAATGATTATTACATTAGGCTTTATTAACATAGGCCTCTATAACTAGCAATCTAAGAGTTTAGCTAGGAAGGCGCTAAAGATAAACAACTACTTATTACCGCGCGTTCTACCCTTTTCGTTAGACCGCTTCTTTATTATTCATTATCCGTAAACCGCTAGAAGGGGAACCTTAGTTTAGATATCTTACTTACGCCACGCTATCTAACTGCGGATCCTGTGGTAGCTAAATTAGTGAGCTAGATAGAAGTAGATAAGTAGTCATCAATAAAATAGATAGTGTAGAAAGTATTAATAGAAAACTATAAAGGTTAGCATTACTAATGCTATATAGAACTTAGCTGTCTTATAATTATTTCTAGCTTAGATTATTATGCCTATGTCTTCTAGCAGCTGTTACTAGATTAGCATTATTAGAATGCTACTAATACGCACCATACTCTATGCAGGGCGCTAATATATTCCAGCAGTGCTAAGCCTAGCCTTAAGAGCTAGCTAATTAGTACTTATTTACTAGCACAGACGTTGTCTACGCCCTAAAGGAGAGTTGCCTTAAGAGATAAGATTTATACTCTTTTAGCTAGTCTACATTACTATTAATTAGACATAATATAGCATACTTAATCTTAAATAGAAGGAGCGAGGGTTAGATTTACTACTAGTAGTTACGCTTCTATAGCGTTCCCTTAGTAGCTACCATGTATATAAACGTTAAGCCTTTAAACTAGGCTCTACTAAAACTAGAAAGGCATAGAATCGTGATGCTTATAGGCAGCTAGAGCGGGCGTATTTTAGCTTATAATAATATTAGTGCTAATTGCAACTTTAATTACTAAGGAATAAGCCTAAGGCCACGTAGTTTAATAGCCGCATAATATCTTTCCCACGTAAATATAGAAGACCTATCCTTACCCTGCTTAGCTATACTCGCATTAGGCTCTCTCTTCCTCTTTTAGTTTGCTAAGATGATACCTAGTATAGTTTATTATTTAACAACTTTAGCCTACTTAAAATTAATTACTATTACTTAACTAGTCTCTTTATTCTATAGTATATTATAAGGTTTAAGGTCCTTATGCAAGACTCTAAGATTATAGATTACTTAGGCTAAGTGGCTAACCTCTTTAGTAATAAGTAGCCTATTACTAGTCATTAGGCATTAGGAGATCTATTTCCCTCTAAAACTAAGAAACATTATGTATGCAAGCTTATAAATCCTTTCATAGTAATAGGGGGTTACTAGGTCTATATTACTTAGATGAACTAGCACATGAATACCCTAGATTAGATAGAGGAGGTCGTACATAGCAGCTTTATATTAAAGATAAAAGACAAAGTTAATAGGCGTGCACTTAGCTGCTACTACGTATCTATGTAATTTTAGCTAGACTTAGAATAAGACACCGTAAGCGCTAGGTAGGCTTATAGGCTTGCAGTTAGTATCTAAGTCGCTTAAGAGCTATTAGCGTATATAAGTAAGGAAGGTAGGTTAGTCAATCTAGTAATAACTTTACCTATAATCTTAAATATTTAGATAAGATATATTAAGCAGACCTTTATTAACTAACTCTAGTAGGTAGTTTTACGTGCAATACTAACTACTCTATCCTCTACGCGAACTCTAGCTAGGCGAGGAGCTGTTACTAGTAGCCTATGCGCGAGATAAGCCTTAGAGTAAAGGTCGCCGTTAGCTTAGAGTATTAAAGTTAGGTTCTTCGTCACTGTCTACGTGCTAGTCCTATAGCCGCGCGCAGCTTAAAAAGTAGATAGGGGTATACCTTCGCCAGAGCTATATAGGTGACATGCGAAGAAACCCGTCATGCTAAGGTAGGCGGTACTCTAATAACGGCGCGTCTTCTTTAAGGATAGTATCTAGTAAGTTTTTATACATAACCTCCTAGCTATTAAGCTAAGAGGTGGCTTTAACACGCTACTAGTGGCTACGAGGGAGGGTTTTTAGTGCCTATAGAGTGAAAGCTAGCATCTACCTAACAGCTATTAGATGCAGATGATTTGCTTTATCTAAATTAGGCACCTACCCTATAGCTCCGCTAACGTCCCCTTTAGGGACGGATAAGAAGTAATAGACTATCCTAGGGTTATTAAGAATCTGTAGGAAAATAAATACTTTACTAGTACACACGTAACTATACTCTACCCTAAGCTTAACTATATAAGAGAATGCTTATGTAATGATAGTAGCTATTAGCCGTTAAAAGTAGTCGCATAGAGTATCTATTTTATAATACTAGATAACCTTATCTAGTTCTATATCCTCTAAACCCTTATAGATACACCTAAGCAGCAGCTTGTGTAGAGGCTTATATTTAGTAATATAGGCCATAATGCGAGTCTCTCTATTCTAAATGCTAGTGTTATAGACGCAAAACTAATTAGCTTAAAGCTAAGATAATTATGCTATATAGGCGCGTAGTATGGCCACTACTTTTAAGTAGTCTAATAAGTTATTTTAGGCTTAGGCCTATAGGCGTGGTAACCGTTATTACTAAGCCTTAAAGATAGTTATAGATCTAATACCCTCCTCTAGTTCTATTTCTAGGCTTAGGGTGTTAGTATAGTTCTAAAACTGTACTAAGCCTTTAAGTCTAAATATCCATCGTAGTATTCATTAATCGTATAATTATTTAATAATAGACGTAATAGGGTTATCTATGGTAGAACGCTAAAAGAAATAGAGATCTAGTTTAGAACTTATTATCTTGCGTAGGATTGCTTGCCTAGATTCTTCTAACGTGTGCAGTAATGTGAAGTGTTGTTCTAAGGCAAAGTTAAACACTATAAGCACGTCCTAGATCGCTGCCTGCTATGCTAGGAAATCCTCCTATTAAATAAGATTTTTAGGTTAAAGCTTGTTAGTTGCATTTGCAGGGTTACCTCGCGTTAATAAGGTTATATTAGTCTGCATAGTGAGACTAGAGTATAGATAAGTGTAGTAGGCGTCAAGGAACTCTAGAAGAGTTATCTTACGCGTTTTCTCTTCAGCCTTATCCTACGCCTGCTCCGCGGCTTTGCGCCTGCGTTGTTTCTTTTTACGCCTGCGTTATTCCTCTTTACGCCTACGTTATTCCTCTTCGCGCCTGTGTTATTCTTCCTTCTACGCCTGCTCCGCCGCTTCGCGCCTGCGTTGTTCTTTAAGAAATAGCTTCTTATAATCAGGCGACTGTTTAGCCATAGCGATAATAGTAGGATGTCTAGGTTAGTTATTAATAGTAGCTATCTTAGCGTGCTTTAGAGCGATAGCAGATAATGAACCAAAGGATAAACGCTAGCTAAATGCCTTAGGCTAGATGCTACTCATAATGGGTAGATATGAAGGTTGTAGGAGACTAGACGCATTTTATTTATTTTAGTTTTATTTAGCTTGGCAGCGCTTAGACCTTAGTCCGTAGTTACTTAGACGTTATCATAGGTCATTATACACCCCATTCTTACAGTCTAAGAGTAGCATAATTATTCTAATTTTAGCAAGCGCCTTTACTAATTATTAGCGGAGCTAGATTTAGACTCTATCTTTAAAGCATACAATCTCTAGCGAAAAGAGTGTTGACATAGTTTTATTAAGAGGCGGAAGGTAGAAGATTCTAAATCTAAAGCTATATAATAAGATAAAAGAGATACTTTAGATAGCACGAGATAAGCTAGATAAAGTAGAGGGATAAAGATACGTTTCTTATTTAAACTAAGGAGAGGAGGTATTTACATATAATTAATTAAAATAGCTAGAGGGAATAATAGGCTTAAAAGAAATGTACTTTATTATACTACATAGCCCTATCATTCTTAAGACTCCTACTCTAGTACATTACCCTAAACTCCGTGGACATGACTTTATAGTAGAAAAAGCTAATTAGTAATTATTACTATTAAGCGCTTAAGATATTATTCTAGTTAGTTTTATTTTTTCCTCTCTAAGCTTCTCTATCCACGCTGCTACATTAGTAATAGCATGGTACAGTAAATGCTTATTAGCTAGTAAATAGGATAGGATCTTAGCTAGACTAAATTCTAGCTTTAGTACCTTCACTACAAACTCTTACGCTAAAGGAAGTAGCTTGTAGTCCTCTCTAGCCTTCTCTTCCTTAGCTTAATAGACGTTTCGCTCTAATTCATCTTTGTAAATATTGCTCTTTAGGGGGGTATTATAGATAAAATAGAATAGCTGATTAATCATGTCTTTATTCACTAGGAAGAGCTTAAGCTTCCTATCTACACGGCTAGGGCGTATAAGTGCCAGATCTAGGCGTTTAATATGATTAGTTATCATGATCAACAATCTACCTTTAGATAATGCTAGGCTATCCAAAATATTAAGGAGGGTTGATAGAGATACATTTTTATCGCTAGAGCTATTTTAGCCCGCGCTTAGGCTTGCATCTACACTACCATTAGGTTTTTAATGCACAGCGGTCACATCGACATCCTTGATGAGGACTATGCAGTGCTATAGGAGCTTAGTAAAGAGGGATTTTAAAGAGTAATCATTTAAACTAGACATAGTAAAGACGTAAACGTCTAAATCAAAGTACCCTATAATAGAAAGGCTAAGGCTAGATTTCCTAGTTCTAGGTAGTCCGTGAAGCAGGTACTCTTATTAATAAAAGAGGCCGCGCTTAGAGTACTAAGTCCTAGTTCTAGGATCTAGGAACTTAGTTACGTCGTCTAGTAACATCTTTTTAAGCTTCTTATTAATAATTATAGTTAATATCTTTCTTTTAGCTATTAACTTAGAAGCTTTCCACCTATCTCCTTAGTGCGTAAAGATATAAGTTTTGTTTTTAACTAACTCTAAATAGAACCATCAGCACTTATTAAAGAGCTCCTAGAGAATAGTAGGGTTGCGCCTAAAGTACGAAATAGAAGCTTCTTCCCCAGTATTGCTAAACTCTCCTAGAGTCCTTTAGTAATTAAATATAAATAGACGGCTATTATGCTAGAAGTATAAGTGACTATTATAAGGCGAATAGTATAGTAACTTCTTCTTAGCATGTAACTTAGATTCCGCGGATGATTTAAGATTGATTATAGCGAGAGAAGTATGTACTAATCGCGCAAAAGGCTAGGAGTAGACCTAGGAAATAAGCATATCATACGCTTTATTAGTATAGGGTACCTTAACCTTTAACACTATAGGGCTATTAAGGGTTAATATTATTATTGCTTAAGGTGAATTTACTAATAAAGGTAAGTTTCTACTAACTTTTCTATGTATTTTAAAGCATACTTCCTAAACTATAGAAGTAAAGCGCTAATGCAAAGCGCCTAACTATAGATGCTTAGACTGCTAGTAAGAAGGGACCAAGCAGGGGCAGTTATAGGGCTAAGGCTAGGGAAAAAGAAGTCTAAAAGAGGCATCTAATTAAGGAAGAGAGATTAATTATAGGTAAGGCTAGCGTTGCTAAGTGAAGCTATATTAGAGAGTGCTTTAGGTAAGTAAATTAATGGATAAGATGTAAGAGTGAATTGTTACACTAATAGATATTATTCCTAAGGAGAAAATAGCCGTTCTTATACCCTTCAAAGATAGGCTAATAAAGGTCTTGAGGAGCCTAATGCGCGCTAACTAATATAACTTCTAATAGATCCTGCATTGCATTAACGCATAGCTAGGCGATGTGCCTCCTAAAGTAGAAACGTATAGCTAGTACCTACTTATACATAAAATATTAATTAGTACCCTGTAATAGATCCTCCGTTCCCTCTCTTAGTAGTAGAATAGTAGGATAAGATAGTAATTTCCCTAAGGATCTTCGCGTTATAATATAGTTTATAATTGTGCATCTATAATACCTACCTACATTTAGGTAATAGTTTCTCCTGCAAGCTACTTTTAAACTAAAATACGGCTAGAGTGTAAGTGCTAGCAAGACTTAGATAAGTAATCTAGCATCTAATGGAACTATTCCTAAGGCGCAGGTAGTATACATAGCAAGTCTTAATGCTCTCTAAAAAAATGCAAGGATGAATTTAATAAAGATGCTAAGATTAAGGTCGCAAACTTTTATCTCCTTATAGTTTACAATTATTTGCTAGCTTAGGGGGCAGCGCCTACATTTTAGCGTGCAGTGTTAGTTTAGATCTGTAGGGGCAATAATAGATTGCATCTATGCATCCCTAGGTTCCTATGCCGCGTAAAGCTAATTTAAGTTAGGTCATGCATTTTACTTTTAATGTCCTAGGCATTAGTACTAGCGCCTACTAAATGAGTTCTATATCTAGTGTTAAACTAATAGGCTCTAGTCCTAGATAAGGCGAAGTGTGAAGCTAGTAGATAAACTAATAACTCTATAACTACTTAATATAGCTTTTATCTATCTTCCTTTAACCTTTACCTTAGCTCCTTATGTCTCTCCTCTTTATCCGTCCCCTTAGCTAACTAATAGTAGCATTCTTTTCATTGCTCCTACGGCTGTCTTAGTACATTCTCTTAACTTTTCCTGTGTAGTCTACTCCCCTGCTACTATTAAGCATAGCTAATAAAGAAGCAATAGTAGGGTCTAATTAATTAACTTAGTATTTGCTTAGACCTAAGATTTGTAACTGGCATTAGACTAGTACTACGAACTCATAGTTAGATTATAGCGGTAATGTTGCTTAAGGTAGAAGCTAATCTATTAATATCTACTAACTAAACTAATACTACACTTCTAAATACTGTAAGGTATACTATAATTAAACATTAGGTTAGGAGGGTTAATGGCAACTGTAAGTATTATGCTCCTTACCTGTAGTTTACGCTTTTCCCCTGCGCTCTCTTAATACTACTAAGCATAGCTAGCACCGTCCTTCATTGCGGAGATACCTAGGAATGTGAAGAGGCTTGCATACTAACCGTAGCTAATAGTTTCTGCACTATTATGCACCTGGCGGTGATGTATAGTTAGAGAAAAGGCTTATAGATAGAGTATTAGCACTAGTTTAGCTTAAGAGTTTAAGCTATATAAGGACCTCTACTAATTAAAGACTAGTATTAGTTTTAATAGATGCTACTAATAAGTTAATTAATTAATTAATTAATTAATTCCTACTTAGTTTCAGCCACGTTATCTATAGCTATGCCTGGTTTAGTGGGCTTAGCAAACAGCTAACGCATTCTAGATTATTGCGCTACTAATAATTATGTGTAGAGGAACTCGCCTTTTTTCTAGTTAAATGCTAAGCATTAATTAGATGTTATCTAACCTACTTTTTAAGAATGTTGGATTTTATAAATCCCACGAACCCCATAATTACGCAAATTATGAAAACCTACATTCTAACAATCTCTCTACTTAGGCATAATATGGAAGCCAGTTAACTAGACGTTGCTCTAATTATAGAGTAGAGCCATGTTAACTTGCTCTTTACCTATCTTAACTTTATAAACACACTAAAGGGGCTTGCTAAGGCATACTAAGAGAATATAAAAGCGGAAAGAACATCTATAGAAGGACTATTCCTAGACGCTGGTAGATTCTTAGCCTAGTTTACGCACTTCCTAATAAAGCATGCTATGAAAAGCGTAGTTCACTTTAATAGCTAGGCCACCTGTAATTAAATACTTAAGGCTGTTAACGAGACCCTAGCTAAAAGCTATTAATTTTTAGCTTAAGAAGTACAGAAAGCAATCCCCCCTACTATTTAAATCAAATTCCAAGATGTGTTTAATAAGGTGATTAAGCTAATTTAAACTAATCTTATAAGAGCATTATAAAAGAGATGACGTAAGTATCTTTACTTTCTATGTAGTAGTTTCTAACCCCTAAAGGAATAGTAAATAGGAATAGTAGTTTACTAGCTATAACTATTTAGAACTTTATTACGCTAGTGAATAATGCTTACATATACACTAATACATGCTAAAGTGCTGCTTACTTTAACTTAGGAAATCCTCCTATTTTAAGGGTTACAACTATGCTTCCTATGTTCACCGTAGGCGCTATTAGGAGACTACAAAGCAATAATAGCATATAGAAAGTGGCTATTATAATGTCCTTCCTTAACGCCTCGTCTTTTAGGCACAAAATAGGCTGCATGATGAGCCTAGAAGTCATGAATAATAAAGTTAAATGGCTTGCAAGTAAACTGTTTAATGTCTATATTAAATTAATAGATAAACATTAATACCTTATTCTACTATCTAGCCTTAGAGTTATCCCTAGCCTAGACCTTATCTTACGAGGCTGCAAACGGCATAAGGTCTTAGAGTAGCTTAGTTATAATATTAAAAAGGTAATTAAGACAAGTCTAGCCTTCTAAGAAGAAGCTAAGCAAGGGAACCCTCTTATAGAATGTGTAACCATGATAATCTCCTATTAGGCTATAGATAGTACTGTCATTAACTTGTCTCTAGATAAGAAAGAAGGTATGTAAATAAGAAGGAAACTTTATAAATAAAGTAACTTAGCTTACCCTAGCATTTTTATACTATTATGTCTCCTTAATGCTCCTACCCTATCTACTAAATGTAACCTTTATATCTCTAAGCACTATTACCTATCCATCGCATTTGTCGTGCTGTTCTCTTAGCACGGATTAACCTTTATTATACACCTTAACCTAGCAGTTCCGCTAATATACTTTCTAGCCCTTGCCTTCCACTAGATATAGACTTGTTTTGGCGCCAGAGAAGTTGATAGATGTAGGAAGTAGTCATATATCAAACGACTATGAACGCGTTAGATTAGGTTAGTTTATAAATGAAACCCATACTATTAGAATCTTAAAGCTATTAATTGACTGCGTATACTAATTTAGTAATACTGCGAAGATAAGCTAGAGTGAAATAGTTCTTTTAATAGCTAATATAAGGTGGTAGAAATCGCTAGAGGTCGTCTACTAGTTCGTAGATAAAGATTTTATAGAGTATGTTAACTCACGATCCTATAATAAGGTTTATAAAAGAAAAGGATATAGATAATAAGATAATCTTTTGGCGTAAATTGCTCTCACGTTAGGCGTTAAGGTTAAAGATAGGAAGATATAATTCACTAAAAGGTACGTAATCTTATTACGAGGTAAATAGAGATTTACTAGAGGATACTAATATAATTTAGGCTTAGTAAATGAGCTCATGCAACGTAGGAATAAAATAATAGGTATTATTAAATTATTAGATTATACGAATCTCTTTAGGGTAATTAGTAAGTGGGGCTAGTCTAGTCTAGACCTACCTACGCTTATACTTATATAGCACCTACTAACGCGGCACCTATATACGGCACCTATATAGGACCTGTGCAGCACAACACGAATACCTGCAAGCAAAGCAATTATCGCTAGCCGCGGTGCGTCTAGCGACGGTAAAGTGGCCCTTAATAACTATCCTATTAAGCGGCGCCTATAGACGAGCTAACCTATAGCATCTCCTATTTGCTAACTTATTCTTATTATATATTAGGCGGCTTTACTAGGCTGATAGAACAGATGCCTTCCCTACGCTAGCTAAGTTAGTCTAAAATATTATGCATGTCTTTTAATAGTCACTAACCTATTTATTATAAGGCATGTACTTTCATACTATTATAGGATAAAATTTTACTACTAACGTACCATTACTTACACTATTATCCACGCGCTAATCTAATATCTTATAGTAGGATAACTAAGGTAAATACGCCTAATACGCTTTACATGACATGCTTACTAAGATATGCTAGGTAGCAGCTTACTAGAATGAAGGACTAGTATACTAGACCAGCATACTAAAAATAAGTAAAGTGCGGATTCCTCTTACGCATAACTAGCCTTTCCACTTTTTAATGTGCGCGTAGCTATAGTAACCTTAACGGTCTTATCATGCTATAGACTATTAAGTTTATTAAGCAATCTATATCTAAGCATTTTAAGAATCGTTTTAATTTATTTAGCCTTGCACATTCCGGCTAGCGGCCTAAAACAGGGTCTAGTGAAAGCATTACGTGCATCATTTATTCATGTTTAGCTAATCCGTGCTAAAATACGTTATTAAGGTATTTTAGCCTTAGGCGAATGTATGATGCAAAGACGCATAATAAATTAGTAGCCTAAACCTATAACTAGATCTATTACCTAGTGAATCTACCTATTACTAAAGCTATTACCTTAAAATAGAGTTAAGAACGCGATTTAATCTCTATGGCTATATTTTAGTTACTACCTAAATCATGACCACTGATTGCTCTGGCCAAGGTACATTCATCCTAATAATTTTAGTCTCTATCAAAGATCTCCTTATTTCCTAAGCTTAAAGAGGACTATCATCTATAACTTAGAGAACGCGAGGAGAAAAATAGCTTAAGAAAATAGTCATGTCTATTATAGTAAACTTATAGATATAGTACTAGTCTTAACTCCTTTTAGTAGGCTATAGATAAGATGTAACATAAATATCTAGTAGATTAGCTTTACTAAAACTAAGTGTAATTTTATGATGCACCTTTTAATTAGGCTGGCACTATATCTTCAAGCCTTCTAATAAGAGGAAGCCCCTTTTTCTTTTCAAGTATGCCTAATAGAGATGAACGACTTGCTACATTCATGTAGAAAAAATAAAGCAATATATACATAAGGCCTAAGTGCTGATACATGCCTAAGGATTATTAGATGTTGCAATTAATAATTAAGGTGTGCGGCTTACTAAAAGAATCTCTAAGTAGAGGCGATAGCTAGCTTCTTCTAGTGCTCTCCTAGTAGTTAGGTAAACTAAGTTAAAGATATTCTTTTTATTAAGCATTAGCGCGCTTGTATTTGAAGCCGCTCTAGCTGCTTATACGCTATAGGTAGGTAGGACTTCAGTCTTAGTATTATATCTTAGTCACTTAGGACTAGTAGTGCGCGTTAATATTATATAGGTATAAGGTGCGGAAGAGGTCGCACGCTTCTACTTTAGCGATAGCAGGTTCTTAGGCGTTAATAGTAGGAAGAGAGTATCTATCTAAGCTAAAGCTAGTTTAGAGAGCTATTAGATCTAGCCTTTTACACGTGACGTCTTTATAGCAGTAATTAAGGGTGATAATAGCGGCGTCGTAGCTATAATAGTTATGCTATCTAGCAGTTTCCTACTTAATAGGTCTAATATAAGATACCTAATCACGGCTAGCGCACGCTTAACTTACGTGTCACCTTAGAAACGGAGGAGTAGATGTCGCTGCAAGGAACATTCATATAATAACTAAGTAATACGTGTAAGACTACATAATGCAATTAATAGCTAGTTTAGACCCTAAATTACTACTAAACCCTTAAGGTAGGTTTGCATTAATACTTCTTATTAAGGTGTTTATAGTAAAGTTTAGTATTCCTATGCATGCAGGAGCTACCTAAAGAGGATTAGCAGGCACTTATGCGGTATATCAGCTAAATAATTACTTTAGAATAGCTCATTAATAAAATATTCTTATGAATACTCTACTATAGTGGCAAGCAGTAACTTCTAGAGCTAAAGTACTTTTATTAGTACACGTGATAAGGGATTAAGGCGTAGTAGTATTAACTTGCAATATTAGTAGAGTAAGCTCTAGCATAGTCACCTTAGTAGTACATAGATCTAGGCTAGGGTCCTATCTTAGAGACTAAAAATAGCTCTATAGTAAGAATTAGAATAAGACCCTTAGGAGCCAAATCAAGCCTAGCCAAGGTGTTGGAGCGGCGGCTTATTTTAGCTTAAAGTTATAGGTTCGCTTTTAGCCAGCACTAGCCATAGGTACGTCATACGTGCTAGCGGATATGTAGCGCTGCTGCTAAGTCAACTAGAGTGCATAGCTTGTAAATCCCTATTTAGTCTGCGCGACAGCTATTAGAAACCTTCGCGATGCAGCATAACTTGCGGCTATAGCTAACATCCATCACTGCAGGTCAAGAAACACCCTGCACTAAGAAAAATGAGGGGTACTTTAACTTTGCACTACTTAAACTCTACACACACTTTATTATCTATTATATTTTTACATTATGTATGTAATATAGGTGATCCTAAACATGCAGGCACCTTCGCATCCAAAAATTACTATCGCGTTGTCGTCGCCGTGGCTGATTTTATAAAGAGCCTCCTTCTATTACGAAACAGACTTCTCCTACTATAACACGAACATTACGCTCTTAACGCTACTAAAACCTATAGAATAGTTTTACCTAAGCCTGTAAACTCCCCTATAGTATTTAAAAGCTACTATCAGCGTTATAGCTGCTATCGCACGGAGATTCACGTAAGGTTACCACGCGTGCTGGTACCTTTAATAAAAGTAATCATTAAATATAGGCTAGTGCGATACTATTTTGCACGTCTCACGTAACTAGCACTATGTAATTTACTTAGATTAATTAAGAGCTTAGTCTATGGCTGTGTGGAGCTATAGCACACGGGCTGACCACAGCCCCGCAGTTATGTGATCTGAGTTAACTTTAGCCGTGCCTTAGTCACCAACTTAGCTCTCTAGAACTGCCTACGAAATCGCCATCACACGTGTGTGTGTGTGTGTGTGTGTATGTATGTATATGTATTCTATTATAGCTATGCACCCTATGAGTATGGGCTATTACCGTGTCCGTGCGCGTAACGCCCGGATTCGCGTAACGCCCGCCTTTTACTAGGAAAATTAAAGAAAATAAGTAACTTTAAAGCTATATAACTTTTTAATTACTTTTTCTTTTTAAAAGCTTCCTTAACTAAAGTTATAGAGAAAAACTATCTTTATAACTTTAAAATTTTAGTTTTTTAATAATAATTAGTTTAAAGAAAAAAGTATAAAAGTACTAAAACTTAAGTCTTTAAAATTAAAAAATAATATTTTTTTAGAAGTAAAGTATACTATTTAGAATATATTTTATATTAGGTTCTTTTTAATAAAATAACTACTTAAGAAGATATATTATCTTTCCTAATTTTCTTATATAAAAAAGATTAAAAGATAGTATAACTTCCTAGTTAATAGTTTTATTAGAAAAAACCTAATATAAAATATATTCTAAATAGTATACTTTACTTCTAAAAAAATATTATTTTTTAATTTTAAAGACTTAAGTTTTAGTACTTTTATACTTTTTTCTTTAAACTAATTATTATTAAAAAACTAAAATTTTAAAGTTATAAAGATAGTTTTTCTCTATAACTTTAGTTAAGGAAGCTTTTAAAAAGAAAAAGTAATTAAAAAGTTATATAGCTTTAAAGTTACTTATTTTCTTTAATTTTCCTAGTAAAAGGCGGGCGTTACGCGAATCCGGGCGTTACGCGCACGGACACGCTATAAAGCGCCAGCTAAATACATTTTATACAGATAGTTTCCTCCATTTCAAAAGCTAACCATGAGACCTGCTCATCCATTGCCTAACACCATGCTTAACATAGGAAATAACGAGAGAGAATATAAACCTAAGAGAATGCTTGCGCCTAGTCAAAAATCTACCCATTCCCAGCCTGAATCTACCATTACCCTTAAGAGGCGCCTTCCCAGCCACTATTGCCGACAACTGCAATAGCTGCTTCCCTCGGTAGCGATTTACCAAGTCGTATTATTCTTAAACGGCCCAATGCTGATGAGCAGGTTAAGAGGGCGGCGGCGATTGCGAATGAAGGCGAGGTCTAAAGCGAAAATTTGATTGGGGTAGGAGTATTAGGTTATGTGTGCTGTCGAATAGCAAGGATCCTCCTCTTTTCTTTCCAGAACTCTGGGCATTTTTAATCTGATGCCCGGTGTTCGCGCTAGCAGTTCACACAGCGCAGATTGGTCGTCTCGTAGTGCAGATGGCCTTCTTAGCCGCACATGTCGCATGTCTCTGGTCGCAAGCAGTCTCTCACTCTGTGGCCAAACCGTCTGCACCTGAAGCAGGCCACTGGCGTGCGTCGCTCTTTAAATGGCGACATCAGGATCCCGCCCCTTCTAAACGTCACACCGTCTGACTTCAGCAGCTTCTCTACCTCCTCCTTCGTCGCTACCTTGATTACCACCAATGCGTGCTGTCCGCTAGGCCTTAGTTGCCTAAGCCACCGCATTATGCACACCTCTACTCTATTCTCCGTGCCAAAGCGCTCCATCGCTGACTTGCTTACTTTCCCACTCTCTACATCTATTGCCAGCGCTACCTTGATAAAGTCTGCTTTGACTGGACACTACTTAGGGCCTACCAGTCTCGCTCTAGGAATCTGCGGGTCCAGCCACTCGTCTGTCGTCTGCTAGAACGCCGCCTCTTTGTCCTTGTCCACGAAGAACTTAATCACACTCGCGCTGTCGTTCGCTCGCCACACCCAGAAGTCCTTGACTGTCGCTCTAGTAAGCCGTTCCACGCCGTCCATCCCCTAATAGATGGCTTGCTTTGCTGCTTCTGTCGTAGCCACTCTCTTAGCTACTCCTTCTCTCACCTTGCTAGCATTAATCACCAGCTGCTGACTGTTCTCCTTATCTGCTGTTCCTGGGTTCATCGATCGTTCTAACGTCGTGCTTAGCCTAGCTGGCCGGCCGCTCGCTGCCACTGTCGCCTATGTTTGTGTAGACGGCGGCTTAATCAAAAGCGTGTCAAGTTGCGCCTAAAGCGATTTGACCGTCTCTTGGAGTTCCGTATTCTAGCTCTTAAGGTACTGCTGTTCCACCTTAATGGCTGAGAGGTCGGTTCGGATGTTCTCAATAATGCTATTCTAGCTCGCGATAATGCTGCTCTGCTCTGCTATTGTGTCTTTCAGGCTCGCGATAAGCTGGATCACTTCATCTAGCTTGGCGCTTCCTCCTCCTCGGTCGGGAGAGATGGACTCCCGCTGGGTGGGGAAGGGCGGTAGCTCATCATCTATCCATTGCTGCGTGCTCGAGGGTGCTTCGGCATGCGGCTGCGACGCTGTGGCTCTGGTTCTGGCCTGCCTGAGCTGGCCTGCTGTTGTCTGCGTCCTCAATGCATTCTGCGTCTCTAGCACTTTTGCGCTCGGCTTCCTCGTGCGTACTCTGGGGGGTGCCGCCGGCGGAGTCGATGGAGTGCGGATAGGGGTTGAGGTCGCCATCGGGGGCCGGCACGATGTTCGGAAGGCCGCACGGGCCGCCGTGCAGCGGGAACTAGTCAAACGAGACGCTAGAACTTGATAAAAAGTATGTCCGAGATAAATATCCTCCTCTTTCAAAAATTATTCTTTGCTCTCGCCCTTTTTGCCGTCTCACAAGGTCCTGGCGGGAGCGGTTCGGCCATCGCCATCGCACGTGTGTGTGTGTGTGTGTGTGTTCTATTATGGCCATGCACCCTATGGGTATGGGCCGTTACAAAGCGCCAGCTATGTACATTCTGTTATCAAGCACCTGCTCCAGTTCAGAAGCCAACCATGAGACCTGCTGATCGCATATCTAACACCGTGCTCAACATAGGAAAGAAGAAAAAAAAAAGGAATACGCTACCGTATGCTGTGTAATTGGAAGTTGATAGAAAGCCGGGTTGTTTTTGGGGTCCCCCATCCGCAGGGCAATTCCGGCGTCGTGCGCCTCTTAATCGGCAGCGCGCTGGCGGAGGCTCGTAGGTCGCAGCTCGCTGCCAACTTAGGTAACGTTATTGTTAGTTAGTCAAATTGTGGGCGTAGGAATTCGTAATCGTTGTCGCTCAGTGTTATCTTCTTCAATGCTTGCTGAGTCTTGGCTAACGGTCTGTAGACGTCTTGTCTCCATGGCGAACTGGATCGTGGCTCGCACCACCTCCATGTCTGGCTTCCATCGCTCTATCGGCCCGTCGATGCTCTCGCCCCCTTCTTTCCGGCTCGAATAGCCCCCAAGCGCGTACGAAAGGTCGCCGAATCGCTCTCTATGCTGCAGCCGTAGCTTCCGTCTCTGTTCGTCCCACTTCCCGCAGCAGAAGAGGAAGTGTGGGATGGACTCGATCAGCCCGCACTCGCACTCTGCTGTCTCCGCTGCCTTAATCTTGTAGAGATATATTTTGAGGCTCGTCATGCCTGTTCGAAGCTGCGCAAGGATCGCGGCCTCGCTGCTATTCAGTTGCTGGTACAGTGCTGCCGCCTTGCCAAGATGGAGCGCTGCGTCGATCTTCCTCGTGAACTTGCCCACATCAGGTCGTCCTGCCAGAAGCGGTCCCGTTGTAATGTGCGCCTTCTTCAGCGCTTGCTTTGTCAGATACCACGGCCGTCCGTCTCGCCGCGGAGGTTGCTCGCTCTCCTCTCGTGTCGCTTCCTTGGCAAGTCGATTGGCCTCTTCGTTTCCTTCGATTCCTGAGTGGCTGGGAACCCAGTACAACGTGACGTGGGTCATCCAGAGCTTCTTAACGATCTCTGCTACTACCTCCTGGCACGCGCTTGCCCTCCAGCTCTGCACCGACAGCAGCGCCGACACTCGTTCATGGCAAGGTCAAGGCCGGTGCGGGTCGACCATCCTCCCTGCCAGCGGTGGCAACTCGAAGTACCATCTCACATAGGCTGCATCTCACTATAATTAGTAAGCGAACTGCCATACTTTGACTATGCTGTTTCTTGTGCTACGCCTGGCCCGCCGCTTTAGCGACGATCTGCTTGCTACACCTCTTTCTTGCTAGGAGTTATTCTGCTCACTAAATTCCACAGCCTCTAACTGCCACATTATAAGGGCTTCGCGAGATGATATAGTATTGGGATGTTGAGAACCCATGACTACTACCCACGGCTTGGAGCATTCCTCCATTAGCGAAATCGCTTTATCTGTAAGTCCCTTACCCTTCAACGTGAATGCGAGATTGTTCATACTGGTCAGCGTGAAGGTATGCTCATCTCCAAGCACCCTCTTTCTCGTCTCCATTACTTGCACCCCTAGCTCTTCGGCTTCCTTCCACCGGCCTTGATTCCTCAGGTTGGCCATGCTGCTTAGCGTGTGAGGATGGTCCGCTCCGAGCTTTGTCTTGCGAGTCTCCATCACTTGCACGTCCAGCGATCCGGCATCTATCCATCGACCTTGCTTCCTATACGTTGACGCCAGGTTGGCCATGCTGCTCAGCGTGTCGGGATGGTCCGCTCCAGACTGGTCATCAATCAACCTGAACTCAATCAGATTGATTGATTGATTGACATGGCCAATCAACCACAACTCAACTCGAGATAGGTGGAACTCAACCACAACTCAACTTGGAGATCCCGGATTGATTGAGTTGATTGAGTTCAAGTTGAGCTCTAAGTATATAGTAAAATTTTGTTTCGTAGAGTAAATTGTGAGGGGCCGTTGCACCTAGGATATACGCCTATCGATAACCTGCTTAGTAAGTACCTTGCGCGTAGCCTTAGGTAAGGCTTAACACTACGACTTCTTTTAACGGCCACCGCAACTACCTTACTAAAACTACCTACCCACCTACCCACGCGCCTACCTGTACAGATTATGAACGAGAATCTTCACAAGGCCTTCGAGAAAGCAGCCGCACGCGCAAATAGTAAGCGCCCGCCTCTAAAAGCCGCCTCTAGGCGCCCCGAAATTGACGCGTCCGAAGTCTTTAATGACCCTGATCCCCTACCCCGCGAAGATTCTGATATTAACGACGACGTATACGACGGCCTGGATTAGAATAGAGTACCTCATCTGCAGAAGCGGCCCTACGAACACTTACGCGGGTCTAAACCAAGCTAGATATACCTGTACGGCTGGCCAGTCTGGTATTAAGAGCAGCAGAAGAAGTACTGGCTTTGCAGGTACTGCCACACCCATAAGAGATTTGGTGGAGAGTATAACGTTGGTCTCTCTACCAGCTCTGCAGCGAGCCATCTAGCACAATTCAAGCCTGGCCACGGCTACGATAAATCAGGCAAGATCACAAAGGCCCCAGCTGATCAAACGTCAATACTCACTGCCATGCAGATGAAGGGGATGGAGGTATCTCAAGAGGTGGCTAATGAGCTGGCAGGAAGCTTCAACCGCACCAAGTTTCTTTGAGCAGTTACTTATTAGATCGCTGACGACAACTAGTCGCTCCGAGCGATTAAGAAACCCTCCTTCCGCGCGCTAGTACAGGCCGCCAACCCACTAGCCAAATCCTACTTATGGAAGAGCCATGTGTCCCTCCGCGATAATATTGTTGCCAAGTACAAGGCGTTGATACCAGCCGTCGTGGAGCATCTCCACAAAGCGACTACCCTTATCCACCTCTCCTTTGACAACTGGACGTCGACGGGTAACAAGAAAGTGATTACGGGAATCTGCGTACACCATCTTGATAAGGCTGCTAAGCCGGTGGACTACCTGCTTGGCCTGCCCGTGCTACACGGGCAACACTCTGGCGCAAATATCGGCTCTCTGGTATCTGACACGCTCAAGGCCTTTGAGATAGATAGAGAACGTATTAGCTACTTCATTTTAGATAACGCTATGAACAATGACGTCGCTGTAGAGTTCCTAGCAGAAGATCTTAGCTTTTACGCGCCTTATCGCTGGTTACGCTGTACATGCCACATTCTTAACCTTGCCGCGCAGGTGATTATATGGGGCAAGGATAAGGACTCTTTTAAGAACGAGGAGCTTAATATTAACGTAGGGCTACCTTACTATATAGTACTTTGCTACGTTAACGCTTAAGCAGGAAGAAGAGGGCTTCATGGCTGAGTGGCGATAGTTTAGTCCTATTACGGTACTCTTTAATGCAATTTCTTCTGCTACATCGTCACCACAGAACTAAGAGCTGTTTATAAGACTTTAAGAAGAGGACGCAAAGAACTGTAACCAGCCGTTTAAGCTAAGGGAGCTTATTAAGCCCATCAAGACTCACTGGAACTCCTATTATAATTGCTTTGATCGCGCCTGCGAGCTCCACACGCCCCTCAACGCCTATATCCACCTGAAGATAGAGGAATACTAAGTAGCTGCAGCCACTCGCCGGAAAGAGCCGCGTGAGCAGCCACGCAAGTTCATCCAAGAAGGAGGACTGCAGACAAAGGACTGGGCAACGATAACTGAGTATAAGTAGCTGCTTGAGCCGTTTAAGGAGGCCACTATGTTACTATAGGGTAGAGGCGCTTCTGGTAGCCATGGTGCTATTTGGGAGGTTCTCATTACCTTTGAATGGCTATTAGCTTAACTTGAAGCTTAAAAAGAGAGACTGCAGGGTATTGATTACGAAGATCCTGACGCGCCGGAGGATCATCTTAAGACTAACGTTAATAACGCCCACGCAAAGCTCTCTGAGTATTACAACAAGCTTGGAGACTCTCCTATCTACTTCGCGGCGACGATCCTCCATCCTACGTATAAACACACGCT
>ML976999.1:99966-114062 GCA_010015675.1 Byssothecium circinans | reverse complement strand
AGAGCTTAGCTACTAGCTACAGGTGAAGAGATACTAGAATAGAGAGCTTAACATTATAGTAGAAAAGTTAAGGATTCTCTATTATTAAGGGCTAAAGGGATTCATTCTACGCATGCCATAAGGCATATTTATTGTAAGTGCAACGCAACTAACCTAATACCATAGCTAATACTAAGCAGCGCTATATCTAGTGGCTTAACCTAACACTTAATGACTAAGTCACTCTTCTAGTAGCTAGAAAGAAGCTAGTGCGTTTAGAATGAGTAAGTAGGGTATTAGACCTAGTATTAGTCTAGAACTAACTATTAATAGGCTAGTACTACTTAAAAGGTATTCAAGAAGACTAAATTAAAGCTACCTATATGATAGGGTCAAGTAAGTATAGTATTAGTTAGGGTATTAGGTATAAGCTAACTATAACAGATCATCACTGCAAGGTCAGCACTATAGAAGTTAGAAGTGCCTTATAGATACCTAATCAGCGTTAACACTAAGTTAAAGATGCCTATTCTGCTATTCCCTATGCTATTCCCCTAATAATAACGCGTGCTACTCTCTCTAATCTACCAAGCACAGCGTGATAGGGATTATGCAGACTCTACTATCTAACTCTTTTGCAATAGTAAAGCATGCAAGCTTCCTAGTGCGTATAATCTACGCACTATTAAAGACTATAGCGCACATTTCCCTAAGGTATAGGGCGAGAATGTAGGATATACTACAGATCTACTTAACCATATTATTGCAGAACTTCCTACAGAGAATACTTCCTAAGGCGAACTAATAGAAGGTGTGTAAATAGAAGAAGATGCAATAGAAGGTATTAAGCTAGAGGTTCCCCATTAAGGCTACAATAATGGTATAAAGATGCCTAACATTATGAAATTCATAGAGCTTAAGAGGCTAGGCGATAAAGGTAACGTTAATCTAAGTCTGTATTTAGTAGATGGTATAGACATAGAGACTATATGCTCTAGGGATTAGGATATAGTTACAGAGTATTAGGCTGTAGTATTAGGCGCTCTATCCATCTAGATAGATTAGGGAAACTTTCATAGGAATACTTATATTATAGGAAACTACCCTCACAAAACCTCTTAATAATAGTAGTATTAGTCTAGGTATTAGACCTAGAAAATAGTCTGCTATACTATGACGTAATGACGCGCCCTACGCCTTATATCCTACTCTTGCATCTCTAACACCTTGCTTCTCTTTTGCTTTAACCACTGATAGGAAAACACATCCTTAAACATTAAACCATTAATAGTCTTAACCCTTAAAAGCGTAACGTATATTAAGCTAGGGCAGTAATCTCGCTCCCTACTAACCGTGATCACAGCCTTATCCACACTTAAACCCTAGGATTTATAAACTGTAATAGCCTAGGCAAGTGTAATAGGGAATTAAATACGCACATACATACTCTAATTAACAGTAAATTCCTAAATAAGAGGAAATACTAGAATAACCTTTATACCATCTAGAAGGCTGTAAAGACACAGCCTATCATACTTATCTATAGCAACTAATACCGCCTTTAGTGTAGCCTTACGACAATCCTAGGTATTAGGCTACTAAAGGATATTATTGATAACCCCTACAGCCCTATTAACTAAACTACGCTCTATCTAGATATGGTTAAGTAGCATAACCTAGGCACCAATAAATATAGGGAGCTAGTTATAGAGATTCCCCGCATCCTTAGTAGATACCTTCTCTTAATCTTAACTATCATGTATGGCCTATAAAATAAGGATAGGCTAGCTAGAGTCCTAGAGGTAGTTATAATTAATAGTAGCTACCTCTATCCTCTTTACGCATATACGTAAGGTAGAATTAAAGGAGTTCCGTTCTACCTTACTAAGCTTAACGCTGCAGCGTTTCATAAGGAGAAGCTAGTTATAGACATTAGACTTCTCCTCACGGATACGTGTAAGAGCATCACGGAAGGAAGCCTATTTAGAACCCTGCTAGCGCATAACTACATCTAGAATAATAGTTCTAGTAAATAGTTTATATAGCGCCACACTAGCTGTATCTAAAGAGCTGTGGCTCTTTATAGTATCAAACATAGGCCTTCTCGTGATAGGGGGTAACTAGTAAAAATTACTAGCTAGGATAATGTTTAAACCGCCAAAAGGATAGCTAGCTTATGCTGGAAAGATCTTATAGCACCTTATATCTAACCACGCTAGTGTTGTTAGCCCTACTATAGGCTTCTCATCTATAATAAGGTAATAAACATTAGTAAATAGTGCTTAGGTCTAAGCTAACACTACTAGAGTAAGAGGTGGAAGCACACCACTAGGAGGTTAAATTAGTATGTGGAAGGTAGAGTGGATAGTCTTTCCTAAAATAAGAAAAGCAGCTACTCTAGTTAGTGCGCACTATATAATAGGTAATTTCTTCCCTAAAGCCCTTATAATACTATCCATAGTAGAGGTTATAACCTTAATAGTGTACGTCTTTCTAGTACTACCCTAGCCGTTAAGGTTAAGAAGAAGCTACTCTAGCCTATTCCTATCTAGGTAGGCTTAATAATAATTAACGATGAGATTAAATAGTAGCTACTGTTTAGACTAAAGGTTATTAGGCGAGGTATTAGGTCTAGTAGCGTAATTAACTAGATAAGCTATCTTCATCTCCTTCCAATATTAACGTGCATTAAGGCTATAACTATCCTTATACTTAGGTACGTTCCAATCCTTCTCTAGATTAACTAGCTGACTGCCTAGGTTATCCTTATTAATGATAACACCATTAGCACTAGGGAGATGACTAGTAAGCTTATTCTACGATGACTTATCCACTAAATCCATGTCTTCCTAATCTAGATCTTCTTCCTTATTTTTAGGTAACACCTCTCTAAAGCTATCAGGAAAAGGGTGATTGCATACTAATAGGCAGTTCTAATAGGCTTACAAGAATAACTAGTACTCCTAGCTGGCAAAGGTCCTTACATCTAATACCTGTTAAAATAGATGATATAGCATAAGCTTGACGCGAGAGAAGTCTTCCCTATCTAACTCAGGAGAGTATAGAGGGTAAAACTTTAAAATCCTAGGCCTAGCCTAGGGCCTAACTTGATTCTTTGCATAGTCGTAATAAAGAAGGTAGTCTAAATATGATATGGCTTTAAGTAATAGAGGCCTCTCCTTATATTTTACTAGCATAGAACGGCCCTTAGTAAACTGAGGTGTATCTTCCTTAAACACTTCATCATTAACTTAATAATTAGCTTAAAAGATGTACGTCTTAGGCTGATCCTCCTTATAATAAAGGTTAACGTTAAGAATAGTATAACTACAATCTATAAGGGGTAGATTAAAGAGGATGTAGTAAACTTCCTAAGCGCTATAGTCCCTCTAGCCTACTAATTTATTTATTAACTTTGCCGTAAACTTGAATATAGCATTCTTAGACTAGATATGAGGCAGTATCTTAGTAGCTATATCCTTAAACAACGTCGTCTGCTGCTCTACCTTGCTAACATATAGACTAATATATTAAATAACACCTATAGTACTAGTATAGAGCTATATATTAGTATTAGCCCACCAGCCTAATACTAGAGTTTGATAGTACGCGTTTAGAAGTGGATGATTCCGTTAAGCGTAGAGACGGTAAAAAGACTTCCTAGCTAATTTAGTAAAGTAGGGATCAGCTATACGTAGCTAGGGAGCCTTAAAGTAATAGACTACCTTACCCATCTTCTTGTTTTTCCTTTAGTAGTAACTAAGATGACATACATGCATGTAGCACTTAGTCAAGATAGTAGCAAGTTCATGAAAGTCAAAAACCATCTAATTAAATGCAAGAGATAAGGGGGAGCCATATGAATGCTCTAAAGTAGCCTTGTGTGGGTTAGGATGAACAGCGCTAATATAATAGCCCTAATACTTTGCTAATCATCGCTTCTTAAGCTTAGTAGCATTCTAAGCCAAATACTAATCAGGATAAGGTGCATCCCTATAGTAGTATAGGCTATAGTTATGAGTACTACTACGGCCCTGCCACTCGTAATAATACTAGAAGTCAATAAGGTTAAACTTAGGCGTCATAACATGCTTCTTAAATAGTTCAAATCGACGGTAGAACTAGTAAGCAATAATGTGTAGGTTATCACGTATGAAATCCTATGCTAGCCTTGCTTAACGTGCATTAGTTACAGTCTACTACTTAGCAAAGGCCTCCTCTCCTATAAATCTCATAAGATCAGCCTAATAGTAATCCGCAGTAGAGTATGTAATAAATAGATTAGGACATCACAGCTAATAAACCTATTAATAAAAGTTAGATATTAATAATAAGGGTATTAGCTAGGTATTAGGTAGACTATACGTACTATAGCCTTTAGGTTTATACCCTCTACTTTCTAATACGCATAAGAACCTTAAATAGAGGTAGAGAACTATACTACAGCGTTAATCAAACTCTGCCTACCATTAGCGCTGTTAAACTAAGCTTAAATATCCTTAGCTATTATAGAAGCGCCGTCTAGTGTCTTCCTTATAAAGAAACCCACCTTTGTAGTAGTTTACCTGCGGAGAAGCGTATTAAAGGCAGTAAAATGGAAACGTAAGTAATAAGTAAAACGTCTATCCTTATAGCTTATCATGTGCTAAATATAGTCCGCATATGCAACCTCCCGCATCCTTAGTTGCATATAGTCACTAATTCTATTTAGATATAAGGTAGGAAATGTAAGACTAAGGATCTTTTCCTAATTACTATATTTAGAAATAGGTGTCCTTCGCACTAAGCCTATAGTAAGGTAGGAAGGTCTTAATTAAATTTAATAACGCAAAGTCTTAAATTTACTAATATCAGGAACAATATTAGGAACTATGGTCGTGTTAGCTCTATTATCGTCATTATCATCCTCATCAAAAATCAAGCTACCATCGTAGTAGGAATCCGCGCTAGTATTAGGCCTAGTATGAGGTGGTAACCTATCTAGTATATAGGTAGTCATAGTAGGTATAGATAGTAGGGGTAAATAGTCTAGCGTATAGGATAGTGACACTAGCTCTTGCGTATTAGGATAATCCCCTAGCCTAATGTCTATATCCCTATGCTGAAGCACAGTAAATTAATCATCTACATACCTATTAATAGGGAGTTCTTGAATAGACTTATCATTAATAATAATATTACTATATCTAGAGTGATGTGCCTTTAACTATTATAGCTAACGCAACACTATAGTGCGCCTTACTTTCTAACTCTTCTTAAATTGATGTTTAACTAAAGCGTGGTCGTCCTCATCTGAATATAGTAGTTTAAGGATAATAATATTAAGCTTAGATAGAAGGATAGGAAGCCTTAAAAATACCCTAGCTACATTAATGGCGAAATGACATATATGCCCTCTATACTTATACTGCTACCCACGATACTAACATATCTACATAAAATAGTGAACCTAGGTAATAAGCATCTCCTTAATATTAGTAAGAGAAGGGAGGTTAGGTATTACACCTAGATCTATATTATTTGCAGCACTAAATATAGGCACCTAATCCTCTTCAGCACCATGTTTAACGTAATTAGTTAAATAGGCAGCACATTCCCCACGGCGAACGTTTAGGCGAAACTAATGATGGTTGTAGATTGTACACGTCTCTATCTCTTCTTTCTTAAGTGCGTTGTAAAACGTAGAGATATACGTTTTATCTTAATTAGATAATGCAGGATTAGAAAGATAGGAACTATTATCCTAAATTTGTAATAGGGGCTCTTCTAGAGGGAAGTTATATATATTCTCTTCTACCTCTATAAGCATCTCTCTATCTATACTATTATTAAACTCATTAACCACATATTCTTAAGACTTAGCTGCTGCTATATTATTATCTAACTCATCGACCACATGTTCTTTAGACTTAGCTGCTATGTAGGTTGTATGACTAATACTAGGACTAATACTAGAGCAAGTATCACGTAATTGCACTAAAGATGGAGGGGTATTCTATAAAATACTCTCCCCTTACTATTATGAATACCATGGCTATGATGTAGAATGTATCGCGGCTATCTATGGTAATAGTTAACTAGAAAGCGTTTATGACAATAATAGGGGTTTAATAGGAGTTATGGCGCTTAGTGGTGCTAATGGGGGAAGTTAGGATAGGTAAGGTAATAGTGACGTATATAAAGACTAAGATAGTAGCCTAATACTAAGACTAATACCAGCCACATAAAGAAGCTGCTACTTAAGTAGAGTCCCTAGTGCGGTTAGCGCATGCGGCGTAGACGTTAGTATAGATTAAGGTTAGACTAGCGTTAGAGTATAGAGAATACTAGATAAAGGACTAGAGTCTAACGTTAGCGTTGCGTGATACTTTATAGGGGGTGCAGCTTTATGCTCTAACGTATTTGCTCGCTATTTATAACTCTAAGTAACTATAAGGCAAGCCTAACAGTTCTTCTTCTATTTATTATTGCGAAATTGATTAACGCCAGGCGTAAGAGGTGCGTTACAGCGATTACAGTATAGAACATCCATAATAACGTATAAGGGTACGTAGATAGAGGGAAGTAGTATTAGGTAGTATTACGAGGTATTAGGCCTATAGTGTAGCGAATTTTTTCTTTATAATATAGGGTTTAGTTATGTTGCCGCATGCAGTAGCTTGTAGATAAAGTAGCGTAAGCAGCTTTTAAACCCTAAGCCCCTATTTCACTACCTAATATAGGACACGCGACATGCGTATTAGTTATGATTCTGAAGAATATTATTTAAAAAACACTGTTTTATCCACGCATACCTATTACAACGAATTAAATATAGGCTGCTATTAGTAGAACTATCAAGGGTACAGTTTTTAGCATATATAGAAAAATCAGTAATGAAATTTAATAGGTAGAAGTACGTTAAAATGCGATTTTTTGGAAGCCCTCAGGCGCGATTTGGATTGTAGATTTGCTACGCTCGTTCCTCGCTCCGCAAAATTATAGAGTAGCAAGAGCTTAGTAGTAGTGCTATAGGGAAGGAACGCTGTTTTACTAAAGAATAAGGCTCTCTACGAATTAGACGCGAATGTGATAATGCGTAATATAATTTTTAGATTAAAGGGGTCCTAGATGTCTAGAAATAGCTACAGCATATAACTTATAGAGAGTTATCATGAATATTAACGTGTGCATGGATTTTAAGTTGCTTAAAGTTAAAGTACCCCTCATATTTCTTAGCGCGGGGTGTTTCTTAATCTGTAGTAATAGACGTTAATTAGTTCTCCTACCTACAGTAGCCTTATCATTTGTCCTTAAAATAATTATTACTATCTATGTCTTTAAATAGGTTCTAAGTAGTATAGATAAATCCTATGCGTGGAACTGTGTTTATATACTAGATCCTTATATTATCTTGCTACAAACTAATATCTCTATAGTGTTGCTTAACCTTATTCAAGTAACACTCCTCCTTTTTAGAATTATCTTTTATCTATAATATCTTATCTTTACATAAAAACTTCTAGGTTAGTTGATTAGCCTATCCTTATCACCCCCACTATGATACCTTATGCTTTTCATAGATCTCTTAGAATTTAGGTATTATAAGTTTTTCTTTATAAACTTTCTACTTACTAGTAGAAAAGTAACCATTAGGCATTTTAAATGCTTTTATAAAGCGGATGCGGATAGGTTAGCCTAGTATACCTAGTGACATTCTCTTCTAACTAGTATTCTTATTAGTGTGAGATTATTTAATAGTACTCTTTCTTTTAGTTATTACATAATAGTGTATTAGCTTGACTAGAAGAGATCTAGCAACTAAATTATTAAACTTAAAAGTAGATTTTTCTCTTTACTTTGGGAGGTTAGAGAATATATAGTTTAGGAAGAGATTTATCTTCTATATGCTATTTAGATTCATTGATATAGGAGAGAGATATAGTATAGCCTAGATTAGAGGGCTCCTAGATATAACGGACTAGAAGGATTTGCAGACCCTTAGGCAGCGTAAGATTACTTAAGGTAAAAGATAAAAGAAAATAAGCTTAACAAGTTTATTAGGTAGAGAGGTTATGTATATTAGTTATTTAATTTTTACTTATTTAACCTAAGGTATAATCGTTTAGATGTCTATCTTAAAGAGTCTCTTTAATTAACCTGTATAAGGTAATGATTTAGAAAGAGACATCATGGATAGTATTAATTAAGGATAAAGGAATAGAAATAGTTTTATAATAGGTTAGTAGAAGCTTTTTAAATTTATATTTATAACCCCTAGCTAAGAAATGGGGTTTATAACTAAGCCCCTTAAAACCCCCCCTATAAGTAGCTTTAGAGAGGCATAAATGCTAAGAAGTTTATAAATATAGCTTATTAGTTTGACCTACGCATAACGCCTGCTTAGGCTTAGTGGTGGCGGTGCCTTAGGTAGTATATTAATTTAATTAGTTTAGATAAAAGCTATTTCTAATATAGAGTCTATAATGCATAATAGCTTACCTTATCTACTCCTCTACTGTAGACAGGATTCCTACTAGGAAGCATTAATTCTAAATCCTAGATACGCATTTACCTATCTTACACCTCTTCCCTTTCCCTACCATGTAAGGTAGACATAAACCTCTAGTCTAAATAGTAAGCTCTATAGCTATATCTAGTCTCTTAGTAGCAGCAATGCTATAGAAAGCAATATCTAACATTATATAACTTTTTTTACTAAGGGATACACGCCGCTGTCTCTAGAGGAGAGATTAGCCTGACCCTAGCTTTAGAGTATAAATGAGTTGTTGGTATTAGTAGATAGTATTACATGCTGTTAGGCTATGATACATACTACCATAAGCTGATCGAATTATGGCATTAGTGTTGCTTAGGCGTACGTGCTAAAGCTTACAGATTAGGTCTAAAAGCGTGAACGGATCTTACTAACTTTTAAATTAAAACTACTAATAGAGGAGTACTACCCTATTCTAACCTAATAATAGCATTACTGCTACGCTATAGTACGTAGAGTATCGTTAGTAGCTTAGACGTATTATACATATAAAGGTCTTTATATTTACTCATAATTAAGGCTCTAAAAATACCTACTATCTTTTTCTACGCTTTTTATCTACCTTTTATTTTAGTTTACGCTCTTCTTTACTCCATAGAATAAAGACGCAAGGATAACTTAATAGACAAACTTAGCTTAGTCTTAGCCCTTTGCTTAGTAGACATCTAGCAAACACTTAGATAGTTAAAAAGTAATTATACGCATCTAGGTTAGGCGCTAAGGAGAAGCTCTATATTGCGGAATGTAAGCATTACTTTAGCGTAATGCTGCTACGTTCATAGGAGCACACAGCTTAGTCATAGTGTAGCGTTTAAAAACACCTCTATTCTCTCTAGGCCTAATGCGCAGCAATACTTATATATAGACATTAATATAGATAGCTATTTATCTATATAGATACATAAGACTAATAATAGTACTATGGTGACTATAACCTATTACTACCTAAAAGACGGCCTAAGCTGCTTAAACTTCTAAGGGAAATCTAAAATGAAATTTACAAGCACGCATTTCCTCTATTTTAAGGGCTTATTCCTTAACATAGACTTAAAGGGAGTAGTATAGGGCTTCTTATGGTTAACAAATAGGTCTATAAAAAAGTTATAAGCCTAATGTATAGCATGAAGCCACTTAGACTTAAATATAGGGGGGATAACTTAAGATTTAATAATAATTTTTACTATTAGGATAGCTAGGATTACTACGTTAGATACTCTTTTAGATAGTATTGAAACACATCTATACTTCTCTAATTGCTTAGTAGAAAACTATTTTAATACGTTAATAATATTAAGTTTTACGTGGATCTTAAAGACTCTAAAGATGCTAAACGCTTAATTTTGCTTAACTTTATTAATGCACTCTGCGCTAAACGAAGAATATAGCTAAGACATTTTATAATAAAGTTCATAGTAGCAACGTTATTAGGTAAGAAAAAGGAGGTTAAGTTTTTCTACTTTCTCTAGGCGCTTAGGGAGGTTCTAGAGTTTAAAGACGTACGCTTTAAACTTAAGGATCCGCATTAGCTTAAAGGGGAAGATAGAAAATAGCTTCTTTAGAGAGCATATATAATAAAGGATAGCCTATTACTAGGATAGAAACGTAAATTTAAGTAATTTTAGAAGTAGCATTAAGGTCTCTTATTCTTATAGGAATAAAAATATAGGTCTTAATAAAGATGTTTCCTTAGCACCTTTATAAGCTTAGTATCTATTATAGATATAGTAGTATCTTATTTCATATCTAGGTTGCATCTACCCCTTAGGAGAATAAGGTGATAGTAAGTCTTCTAGCTCAAGTTATACTACTATTATACTCATTATAAAGGCGTTAGGGTTAGAGTCTATGCTTATAGGCTTAACCTAGCTTTCTTTACTAGATTAGCGTAAGAGTTTCTTCTAGAGAAGTTGTATCTATTTATTCTTTAGCGCGAACTTATTAAGCTAAAAGCTTAACTTCTATAGTTAGTTATTAATGTACGCCTTTATTAATTTAATAACTAACCTGCATATTAACGCATTATAGCTATGTTTTCAATAACACGTTCTTAGATATTAGTCGAGAGCACTCTTCCACGCACTTTTAGAGAGCTAAAGTTAAATTATTATATACTATAGCCTAGCTATGCGTGTTAGCTAATAGGTGATTATAGTTCTAAACTACCTCTAGACGATAAGTTTTAGTTATATACAGCATTTCCTATATAATGTTATGTGATTATATTTCTATCTAAAGAAGCTAGGTGATCATGGAAGATTAGTTTAAGTAAGGAGGTAATAGCTACATAGTACTACTACTCTAAGTGATCTATAATAGCTATCTAATAGAAATAGGGAGCGTTAGATTACTTTCAGCCGCAGGCTACGCTAATATTAGTTTAGGCGCTAAGGATAACGTAGATAGGAAAGATACCGTAGCTAAAGTCGTATAAGGCCTAGGCTCTAAGGGAGCATAAGCCTTATATACTATTTTAGACATTAAAGGCGACAGCTTCAGGATGCTTTCGCGAGCGTATAATGGTGCTACAGGCGTTTAAAGCATCTTAGATATCTGCTCTTTAGCCTAAAGTTTTAAGCGTAACTATAGTAATTAATGATAAGCTATTATCTAGAGTAATAGAGTTAGTGATAGTAAAAGAAGTACATACTATAGCGAAATTAAGAAAGGTTGCTTTTTATGTATAGTATATCCCCTCTAAGAGCGCAATAATTAAAACTATGTTATAAATAGCACTTGCGATATTATAACCCCCTTTATTCCCTAAATGGCTTTTTAAAGGTCCCTGAAAGGGACCTCCTAATAATAGACAGCTTAGTCATATACCTTCCTAATAATAAATAGCTTAGTTGTATAGAGGTTAATCTTTAGGGTAATAATATAGTTCCTCTGTATTAATTAATAGTGAGTGCTAGAGGTAGCTCTATATATCACGTATAACTCTAATATAATGAACCTCATAAGATAGTTCTATTATTACTCTAGTAACTATAACTTCTCTTGCTAAAATTTATTCAAACCTATGCTAGGATTTTTCTACCTAGAGAAACGTCCTAGTTAGATATCTCTTCCTAGAGAGGTGTCTTAGTTAGATTTATCTCTTTAGTAAAGTATACCTAGATTTTTCTCCTAAGAGAAACGTCCTAGTTAGTTTTCTCTTCTTAGAGAGGTGTCCTAGTTAGATTTATTACCCTAAAGAGGCGTCCCTATATTTATCGCCCTAGACATGCGTCCTAGTTAGATTTGTCGCCCTAGATAAGCGTCCCCATATTTATGTCCTAAGAGAATCATCCTAGTTAGATTTATCGCCTTAGATAGACGTCCTAGTCTTTATCGCCTTAGATAGGCATCCTAGTCTTTGCCACCCTAGATAGGCATCCTAGTTAGTCTTGCCTCCTTAGAGAAGCGTCCTTACAAGTTCATTATTAGTAGTTACAAGCAGGCGGAATATCTATACTCGCGTACCTAATACCTATTACATGGGAGATTTAAGCTTAGGAAATATTTCTTAGAGATCTAAGCTCTTATAAGATCTTTCGTATATGCGCATTAAGTTACATGCGATTTGTAGGCTATAGTTAGTTTAAAACTGATTTACTATTACCTTAAGAGTTATTACACTCATTCTAATCTCTATATATTTATTTAGCGCATCTAACTCCCTCTTAAGCAAGTTACCTATACGCTTGTATAGGCTAGTGAGCTTCTATATCTGTATTACCTTTCTCTACCTCTTCTAAACCTTCTATTTGAGCTCTAGGACTATTAGGCATGACTAGGGATATATTCGCTCATTCGTATTAGATCTACTCACTGATTTATCTAATAGTTCAAGTAGTGTAGAGCATCTAGTACTTTCACTTCACAGAAATAGTAAGCTTACTCTACTTATTATAATAGTATTTTAGGTTGATAAGACTCCTAGTCTTAGTTATAATATCATGGTTCCCATTTTAGGTACCTAAATACTAAGGCTACTAAACTCTATTTTTATTAAAAGGGATACTTTTAGAACCTAGCAGAAATAGATGATAACCTGCTACCCTAGTTAGAACTTTCAATTAAAACCGCCCTGCACGTCCTACATAATTATCGTTGCGTATATTCTTTAAGTAGCCTAAATGCCAAGCTTATAGCTGTAGGCCTATGGCTAGTGGTCTCTTTACTATTAAAGTTAAAAACTATCGCTATATGCTCTGCGCTAGTTACCTAGCGGCGGCTAGATCCGCTAGTCAGCATCTTAAGGCTAGGCGTAACAATATCTTAAATAATAAATAGTTAAGTCTTTACCTATCCCTCTACTCTCGCTCCGCATACCTAGCATCTTGCCTAGCTGCAATCCTAGAAGTATCTAGTACCTATACTCCCTAATGTTTAGCTCTACTATTATCTACGTATAGCTTACTAACCTACTTACCCTACTTTATTTATCCTAAAAACGCGCTCTTCCTAATAGGTACTATAACCTAAGTAACGTCAACCGCTCCAGCCTATGAATATGAACCGTCGCTCGCTATAGTAGAAGGGTAATATAGGCAACAGCCCCTAACTAGGTAAGCTTAGCGTAGTAAAAATAACATAGGTTAGATAAGAGTAATATAAAGGAGAATGCTATCTTAGTAAATAATATAATAATACTATTACTTTATCCTTTATTCATCTAACACTAGCCTAAGCACCTCTGCATAATCTAGGAAGTCTAAGTTAAAGCTAGTAATAAGTCTAGCTAAGACCTTATAAGTTAAACTAGTATTCGCGTATTAACTAGTAGTAATACTAAGGCTCTAATGCGTTTTCTACGCTACCTACGCTTAATAGTAGCTATACGCTAAGATAATTTAAATCTATAAAAACTTTCTACCTACGCCTGCCTTATTATCATAATCTAAGTAAAACATTCTACTAATACTTAACTTTTCCTTAGCGAAGTTTTCCACGCCGCCTAACTAACCTATTTATTAGCTTATTATTATTAGGATGGTTATTAGTGTCTCTATCCTTCTCTTAGCACTGCATCTAGTAATCTAGCTTTTTTAGAGGTCTAGGTTAGGTTAGATCATCTCTATAGAACTTATAGAGCTTATATGGGCTATTCTTAAAGTTAGCTGCGTTATACTACTTTGGATCATCGTCGTAGCTAAGCTATTTCACGCGGTATTTAAGCTTTCTCCTAAAGATATAGGCCTCTAGAACTTACTTAACTTTATATTCATCTTCTTTATCTCTTTAGGTAGGAAGAGCTAGTTCAGACTAGGAGCGCGCCGCTAAAGCGCACTTAAGCTGAAACCTAAGTGACGACTCCTTATGAAAGTTTGCGCTTTAGAAATTATTATTTTCCTTATTTACCTTAGCTTCTCTAGTCTCTAAAAACGTTATATCATCTATTTATCTATTAGAATTTATGGGTAACTACTCTTTAGGTAGTTAATCTTACTAATGTGCTCCTAATCTTTATTATTAGCTCTATTACTAAGACTAATGTAAAGCACCACCGAACCGCCCACACCACCGAACCGCTCAAAAGCTTAGCATTGGAAAATCAAAACAGGATATCTTAATAACAAAGCTAAACCTTAATATTTTC
>ML976999.1:52838-90185 GCA_010015675.1 Byssothecium circinans | reverse complement strand
TATATTTAAATAACTTCTATTGTTATTTAAATATCTTTCAAACCTCCCTTGCTTTCTTACATATAGGACATAAAAGCGCCTAAAATAGTTAAAAACGTATAGTCCTTTTTAGGATTTGCGAACTTCTATTAAAAGTTTATTTAGGGATACTTAAAAACCACGGCGCCTCTTATAGAGATTACTAAGAAGGAAAAAGGATTCTATTAGGGGTAGGAATAATAGAAGGCTTTTAAAAAGCTTAAGGAGTTATTCTTGTCAGCCCCTATATTATAGATGTATAACCTAGAATGACTACTGCGAGTAGAAACAGACGCATTAGATTACACCCTAGGAGTAATTCTCTTATAATAAGGTAATAATAAGAAGTAGAGACTAGTGTTCTACTACTTATAAAAGTTTATAAGTGCGGAGCTTAACTATAATATTTATGATAAGGAACTACTAGCGATAGTAGACGCCTTTAAATAATAGCAAGCCTAGTTAGTTAGCCCTAAACACTAGGTAGAAGTGTACTTAGATTACTAGAACCTAATAAGTTTTATAATAACTAAGAAACTTAACTAATAATAGGTTAGATAGGCTAAATTAATAGTAGATTATGACTTTAAGGTCTACTATCGCCTAGGATTACTAAACGGAGCAGCGGATGCTCTTAGCTAAAGATCTAACCTTTAGGAAATAGACTAACCTATTACGCACGACGCAGTCCTATGGAAGGATAATAATAGTAGTCTAGGCTATAATTAACCTTAATTAGTTAAGGTAGCTAGGATTAATTACTAGGGACTAAAAGTACATGACTTTGCAGATTACAGCTAATTGACCCTAGGATAGAGGGTAGAATATAACTTAGTTAAGCACCTTAAGGTAGGACTACCCTAAGATGAAGAATGATAGATTATACCGCACGAAGCTCATGTACTAACCCTAATATAGAAGCTACATAAGTCTAAGGAATATAGACACCCTAGGATTAATAAAATAGTTTAATGGGTCTTAAACGAATACTTAATACCTAATGTATAAAAAGCAGTTTAGAAAGTGATAGGTAACTATTTAGCATATTCTAAGAATAATCCTAAGAGATATAAGCCCTATAGGTTACTCTAACTACTAGAACCACCCGCACGCCTATGGATTAACGTTATAATAGACTTTATTATAAAGCTCCTAAAATTATTAGAACCTAGATTAGCACAGCTATGCAACTTAATATTAGTAATCATTAACTAATTAACTAAAGTATTAATATTTATACTAATAAAAGAAATAGTTATAGCTAAGGAAATAGCTTATGAAGTAACTAAGGTACTTATTAGTTAACATAGTGTACTAGAATAGTTTATTACTAATTAAGGAATGCTATTTACCTCTAGATATTAGAGCATGTTCCTAGTAAAGCTTAAAATTAATAAAAAGCTTTTAACTAGCTTTTATCTATAGATAGATAGTTAGACAGAACGCACGAACTAGACACTAGAATAGTATCTAAGAATGTACGCTAATAAGCTATAAGATAACTAGGTTAAACTCCTGCTAATAGTATTATTAGCTTATAATAGCACGAGATCTATGATAATAAGATACTCACCGTATTACGCGAATTATAGATATAAGCTAACTACTTATTAGGATCCTAAGGACGTCAAGAGTCTTTTAGCTAGAGCTAATAACAAGGCACGACTTCTTCGCGAATTACATAATGAATTAAGCTAACGAATCGCTTAACGGAACCTCATGATAGCTAGATTAGTAAATAAGAAAAGGCTTAAAGGACTAACCCTTAAAGAGAGGGATAAAGTTTTCCTATTATAAAGAAATTTAAAAACTAAATGGCCATGCGACAAATTAGATAACCTCTAAATAGGACTATTCTAGATCTTAGAGGCTAAAGGACTAGTAACGTTTAAACTAGAACTCACTAAAGATATGCGTATATACTTTATTTTTTATAAATTACTCCTTAAACTAGCACCACTAGACGCTGAAATTAAGACACGAGTTAAGCTTAAAGATGAAGATTACGAGGTTAAGGAAATTAAGAACCTATAGAAATTTAAACGCTAGTAGAAGTACTTAGTTAAGTGAAAGGACTAGCTAGATAGCTAGAATACCTAGGAACTAATATAAAATCTTATAGATTATAAGTAATTAGTAAAGGACTACTACTAGTAGTATCTAGAGGTAACAACTCCGTATTTACTAGGAAAGTAGAAAAGTTAAAAGATAAATAAGGATTAAAAAAAGTTAAGGAAGGATTAGCCTATAACTAGCCTAGGTTAGTTAACGATAGTTTAGATAGTAGTAGTTTAGCTAAAGTAGTAGTTTCTATACTCTTTAAAGTCTCTACCTCTTAAGCAGTATCTATTACAGTTAGGATGTAATAATCCTAGTTTATAAAAGAGCGCTTATAGGCCTCTAACTTAACTAGCTCCACGCGAAGTTAAGTAGACTTAGCTTAGAGCCACACAGCCTCTACCTTAGAATAAAAAAGCGTGATTTACTTTTCTTTCTTCTTTATTTATACTTTCTCCTACTCCTCTTTAGGGATAAACAGACTACACTTAGCGTAAACTTAAATGCAGGTAGCGCACTAACCTATAGCCATATCTATAAAATAGTAAAGCTTATACTTTTAATAATATTTATAACTAGGTATCATCTTTAGCCCTTAAGAATAGATTTAGTTAGTATAATAGTGACGACGCGTGGTTAACAACTTAGACAGAACCTTAGGCATAGTTAGAGAAAGGTTAGTAAAACCCTAGAAGAGGCTACGACACTATAAGTAACTAAGGATACGCATGACTTATATACTAGCTATAAGAGGAAGCGGTACAGTAGACACACCTCTTAGGATATTAAGATAATAACCTTAAAGAGGGGGATAATATTACAAGATAATAGATAAGCGCAGCTACGCAGGAATAATACGCTTAGGGAGAGTATTGGGTAGTAGAGCGCTAGGCAGGGTTAGGGCGTTAGTTACGTGATTATAACCCTACTAAGGCCTAAGGATCCTATAGATCCTAGGATTAGAAAGAGATCCTAGGAACTAAAGAAGCAAAGGCTTAAGATGGGATTAAGGACTTATTAGAGGAGTAGAATAGATAGTATAAAGACTAGAAGGATTTCCTTTATCTTTTAGATTCTAATTCTTTATAGTTAACTTACTATAGTTTATCTCTTATCTAGATTAATACTTAGTTATTCTATAGTTTATTATAGAATTAGTTACTTTAGCACGTTTACCTTTTGAACTACTAAAGCCTACCACCTAACGTATACACTATATACTAACCGACCTCCCTTAACACGGATTAGGATCTAGCAAGTATACCCCTTAGTAATATTTGACCATCTTAGTGGTGGAATACGTTATATTAAAGATAGAATATTTAATTAGCCTTTCTTATACCTTAAATATCTTTACTTAGGAATAGATAATATTATAATTACTAGGGGCTTACTAGCTTAGAGTAGCTACACTAATGTATCTTATAGTAAGATACTTATATTAAACCTTTTATTAATTACTTAACTAGTAAAAGGTTCTAAGTACTAGCTACTCTATAAGTGCTTCTTTATAGGTAAGGGTAGCCTTTAAAGATATATATATTAGATCTATTACTAGAATAAAGAAAAGTTTACGTAGCTATTTTTATGCCCTAAATACCTTTATTAAGAAAAGGGTGATACTTCTATTAGTAGTTTTAATAACTAGAAGAGTTACATTCTATTAGAATACGTAGAGATAAAAGAGCTCTAGCTTCTACTTAACTAACTATATTTACCTTCTAATGCTTATTATAATAATAGAAGTTGCTAAGGAAGCAATAAAGGCAAGCGTAAGCGTATAAGAGATAACATTAATGCTAACTCTATAGTTAATGCTACTAGCAGTAACTAGCTAGAGGATACTAAAGCTATATTAGATATAACCTATACTATACTAGCGACGGCTACTAACTCTATATCTAGCACTTAAACCCTAGCCTCTTTAGTAGAATTAGAAAATATTTGGAATATTAATCTTCGCCTACTACTAGACCACTTGAAACAAGGAGACTACTTGAAACAAGGCTTGAAGAAGCTAAAGAGCAGCCTTTTTGACAATCCTGAGGCTAGCAACAGCGAGCGACGCGTGTCAGCCTAGGAAATAAAACCAGGCCTGATTGTGCTCAGCGGATCAGGCACTGAACTGGAAGACCTGGAAGGTGACTGCATCCTAGCCGCAGATCTACAACTAGAGGGTTATAGTCTGTCCTATACTAGATTATTAGACGCTGAACTGCATAAGCTAATGATTGCAGACTGCTTCTACCCGCAAGGGCAAGAGGTTGCAGAAATCCTTGAGAGTCCGCTATTAGAGGAATTCACGACCTTAGCGTTTACGATGATTAATCTTGGAGACAGCCATCCACACGGAATGAGTCCTGAGGGCCTTTCCCCTACCTACTTCCCTAACGATGTAGACGTCTGACAAATCCACGTAGCTAAGCTTAGTTAATACCTAGTTAAGGAAGAGAAGGAGATAGGTGCTAGCCTGAGTTCAGCGCTGACGCTAGACCCTGAAGATCTAAGCAACGCAGCTAAGCTTTACTGGGGTAGAGGGTATGCTCTCGTTCTAGAAGGGTGCGAGCTCAATCGAACCACGAATAATGCGCAGAGACGTGAGGAGATAAGCAGCAACATCAGCTCACAGTATGTGATCACGGGCAAAAGGTTGCGGTCCTTGGTGAGGAATTGTGCGTAGGTGCAGGCAGGTAATACTTTCAAAGAGGGACAGGAAATTGTCGAGTGCTGATGGTGGGGAGAAGCACAGGCTCGATGAGTAGGCAAATAAGTGCGACTTGACTTGCTAGGCTATACACAAAACTCATGACAAAGTCCACCGAAACTTTGTGACATCATCATACTTCACATCTTCAAAAGTATGCAGTCGGACCCAAGGCTCGTACCTAGGTGTTAAAGGTCTTTCAGCTCCCTTAGAACCGCATAGCTTCTGGAGGTCGATATGAAACAGTCTTTTGTAAAGCCTATTCCGCTTCCCTGTCCAGGCACCCTAAACTTAAGTCAGACACCAATCTGCGCGATGCAGAATAACAACTTACGTTTTGGCTAGCGAGCGTCATGAAATCATCTACAAACTGATCGGCCTCCGGCCAGTCTCGTAATCGTCCATCACCCCGACGGAGGTACTCATCCAGTCTATAGCCATATTTTCCCCATGATTGCCAGATAATTACACCCTCTGGACCAACGGCAGCAACGAATACATGCGCAAAACTGAAGTATTCCTCGGAGCGGCCCTGCTGTGCGAGCTCGAAGATATGCACATCGGTCAAATTGACTGCTATTACCGTAGTACATTTCACCTCTCCCAAGGCAAGTTGTTTGGCTTTTTGGTATGCAGTCATGAAGGAGGCTGACGGCGTCAGACGGATCTGTTGTAAGGTTGGGAGTCCACCCAAACTACGTGATTGCATTTTTACAGCAGCGAACAGGGAGTCCCTATCTTTCGGAGCAGTGAGGAGCATGACCAACGTTGCAGCCATTTTGCATGAGTTCCAAGGGTACAGTAAGGAACAATGATGCAATAGCATCAAATCTTGACCGGATAGGTGGACGGTAATCTGTGACTCAGGAGCCTGGTCGATGTTCGCAGCTGCGAGTACTTGAAGTTTCGAGAATGCGAATGAAGCCATATTGGGCCCGAAGGTGAAGAAGTTTTCCACCTGAATTTTGAGGGCTGTTAACGGGGAATGCCCTATGGGAGACTTGTTGAAGGTTGTAACAAGTTTGCGGAGACCGGCACGCTCAGACTCATGATGCGGTGCGTTGGATCCATGATTTACATCTCCCGAGCTTTTGTGGAGATTGAGTTCGGCTTCGTTCTTCGGAGTGTGGCTCTCCAGCGCGCTTTGTCCAACGGGATGACCAGCTCCAGAAATACGTTCGACAAATCCATCCCTGCCTTTCTTGTCCCCTAGGAACAGACGAACTAAAAGATTTCGTGCTCGTTCTTGCTCTTCTGAGCTAGATTGATTATAAATTTCTGCTCCCGCTGTGGTCATTCTCGTCCAAGATCGGGGGAAGCAACTATTGCTGGTATCAGACTGGAGCTAAGGTGTATTCGTTGCATCGGCGATGGAAATGTAGGTCATACCTTTGCTCGGGGCGTAAGATTAGATTTGCAGTTGGTCGATTCTCGTCCCGACTCTTTGCCCTTTCCGTTTGACCTGTCCTTCTCTATGGCGCTGATTAACATGTCATCTGTTGCCGACAGCTATTAGACTACGTTATATACTTATTCTACATAACTTCGAGAAGAATCTCGAGCGAGCGATTCTCCGCACCAAGCTTACCGATACCGATAAGAAACCAGTTAGCGCCGAACACGTCATCGTCATTCCACCTTGCACAGCGTTACCTATGTAGTCTGTAATCAAGGACAGAGAGGCATGGGAAATGGACGAGGATTCTATGGAAGGGATGCTATCCCAGCTAGTAGGTTCCCCCGACTGAGTGCATGGTCTGAAACCTTGTCGTCATCGTTCAACACACATGTTGTTAGGCATTCCGTCTCGGTTGCACTGCATTGAAATGTTTGTATGAGTACAAAACGTCAGTCTCGCCTAGCGTAGGTCACACAGTAGTGGCGGTGACTTGTTGTCATCTTCTGTAGTACCCCGCGAGACTAATGATTGGGACTTGCTCAGTCATTCCTGAAAGGACATGGAAAAGGATGTTGGTGGTCTTCAGATGGAGCGCGGGCATTCACTGCTGCGTCTTCAAGTCTAGTAAAGGTCGCAAACACAGTAGCTGACTTTTCAGAGGTGAGACGAGTGAGCTCACTGTACAGAAATAGATAGAGAAAATATACTGGCCGACAAGAGCAGGTCTATTTTACAGTGTTCACCCGAACAGCAAAATTAATATTACCTTACCCTTCAAGTGCTGGATTTGGTGCGTAATCGCATAATTTTGCCAGCTCCTCGAAGAAACACGCTTCTGGTAGCTAGAAGCTCAAGGGAGTGATCTCCTGCTCATTCAGGGCGCACAGGAGAGATCTCATGAGAGCCTAGATTTACGAGGAGATTATCTAATGGGAGACTGCATCTCCCAGGATCTTATTTTCCCCAAAACCTTGGACCTCCGAGCGGATTTTCTCACAGTATCCTATATCTCCGAGTAGACTTCCACTAGGAACCCAGATCTTCAAGGAACCCAGATCTTCAAGGAACGTTGGCATATTTGCGGGTCTGAAGGCTTGTTCGAACGTCGTACAGGTTTATGGAGTAACGTTAACGTGTCGCGCTTCATCAATCTAAGCCAATTCCTAGATGACTCACGAAACAAACAGCGCGACTAAGTTAATGATTGAGTGTACAACACTAGCAGCTCTGCGCGTATCGGCACTAAAGTAGTTATTAAGGTGCTCGTTTTCCTGATTGATTGATTGATTGATTGGTTCCTACTCGGTTTCAGCCGCGGTTTCGTGCAGCTATGCCCGGATGCAGAGATTTGGCAAACAGCCGACGCGCTGGGAAAAGAAATCGAAACGCCCGATGCAAATTCCCGCCGCCGACTTACCGCCACCTTCTCCAGTCGCTCCAGATCGCGTCATGCTCCTGGATGATTTAACGGTGCCCTCTCCAAAATACGTGCGCGTGCGCGAATCCTCGCCCCCCGACCCCATCGCAACACTCTATCCACCCTATGCCCGCGTGTACCATCGCACATCTAACAATACACTCTGCACGCTTGCCTACGCGGTCACCCAGCGCGGCGCCCGCAGGATCTTATTCGAGCTCGGAGTCCGGGATCTCACCAAAGGGTTTGATTTCGCGCTTTCGGATTACTGTGCTGGGCTGGTGAAGGGCGACGATAATGGCTTGGACAGGAAGTTGGAATGTGTGACTGTGCAACCACCGTTGTTTAGCCATTATCGGGATGAGAAGGGTAGGAGTGACATCATGGGGTTGGGAGTTGGGGGACGGCCGGAGATAGGGAGTCGGTATATTATTAGGAGTGTGAGGGCGAGCTTGGAGGGGCTTGTTGAGGGGAGTGAGACGTTGTTTGAGCAATGGAGTAAGTGAGATGAGGCGCCAGTTCAAAAGTCCAGATACAGTGGGTTGCAGTTTTGTTGCTGTTCAGACGGAGCGATCAGCCACCCAATCGTGATACCTACCTTACCGCGCTATAGTCATCATCCGACAACACAATCGTCGATGGGCTTCTTGGCCGACCCATTACGTGACATCAACAACGTTTGCGACGTTTCACATCGAGCCACCGAAAAGAAAGGAGTCATCTATTGTACGATTCGAGTCCCAGACGTGAGGCATGCCACGATTGATAATGCACATTACAATAGAGCATCGCGCCCGCGAATTTGGATAATAACGGGTGCTGTTATCGCTGACTTTGGTGGCGAACCATGTAACAATACACAGGCACATAGGAACCCTGTCAGGCAATACCAATACGCAAGAGCAACAAGAAAGAAGACATACACGCTCCAAGGGTCCAAGCGCAAGTGCAAATGGAGAAGCTGAACAGTAGGGGAAGATCAAAGGTACACAGTTGCAAGACGCAGCAAATACAATGGTGGAGATCAATGAGCGGAGAGGGCTTAGATTGCTCTCTCTTGTACCCTAAATGGTCCATTAATGAGCCTTCCCTGAGCAACCTTCAAGAAAAGAAAAGTCGCTGATCCAGAAGAGGCAAGAGGCTTACTGATCGTCTTCCGTGCATTTGCGAACAAAGTTCGAAGTGTGTTATGACACCGAGGAAGGATTTATTAAGCTATGCTGCCTCGATGTATACATGGACGAAGTAGATGGTGAGTATTGCCTTCGTGAAATGCAGAAGAAGCCTAATACCGATCTGCAGGCAATGAGTTTTTTCGGCCTTTGAAAATAAAGGAGAACAATTTGCCACCGATTCTACTGTGTAAGAAGAAGTGAGAAGGATCCCGGCTCTACATAGTACCTATAACGCCTCTCGCTATTGATTCCGACTGGTTGAGACACTGTTTGCAGAGCCATGACCCTTGCAAAAACCCCGCAGAATTTCAAAACTTGCCGAAACTATTGATTAACGTCAGGCAACGGAACTCAGGTCCCATGCTACTCCATTTGCGACGACATGTAACGGAGATGGGATGACATGACGGGATCTGAGGCTTCTAGAGTCACGTAAAGGTTAGCGGCGGCTGCCATCCGCCTGTCACAGTGCCGGATGCAAGCTGCGGATGCGTTTCCGATGCAGTTTAGGTAAGACCCCGAGGGCCTCGACTGCCAGACCATCGCACGGCCCGAGCTTTCTGCATCGGGCCGTACGCTGTGTATTACTTTTGCTACCTACATGGCCCAGGGTCCTGCACCCAAACAATAGCATGATAGATATACGAATACTAGCATATCCTCCGAGCCGTAGAAACCACGTTCCTATGACAATCGGTCGCAACTTAAACTGGTAAAGGCATGCCAGGGTACTCCGAACAGCGAGACCACTATAGTTGAGGGAGCGGTGGACGTGTTTTGGCAGCGCCAGTGGCACTATCCCTAATCATTATCCCAAAGTTGGTCAACATATGCGCGAATTTGGCACACAGAAACGTCAGTGCTTCCGAATGCATACTGTGGTAGTCTCTGCTCAACCGCGGCATGGAATCGTCAAGATCGTTGAAACGTGTGATCGCGACCCCTTGGCGGCGTCAGACGTTTATCTTGATGCCAAGAATTGAGAATTTCCAGATCTGTACCTTGAGACCGACTCTAGACAAAGACACGCTTCGCTTTAAGTTAGGGGACACCACGGAGGGGAATGTTTCAGTGGTTTCTTGGCACCGTTGTGCAGGACTGCAAAACATGCAGCGTTTGAGCCTAAGGCAAGGATTTAGGGCCGACTTCAGGCATTCTTGTATAAGTAGAATAGGTTCCTTAGGGTTTTCTAAATCATCATCGCAGGCATCGATCGATCATTACAGCATCTATACATTCTTCTCGACCTTTTTCTTGCAAATCATAACCTTTTTCGACCAACCTTTTTCGACCAACCTTTTTCGACCAACACATCCCACCACACTCTTCTTCCAAGATCAAACAAGTCAAAATGCGCTCTACTTCCATCATCTCATTCTTCGCGCTCGCCGCCGGAGTAGTCTTGGCCAGTAAGTTATTTTCTCTTCTATAAAACGATCGATCTCCTGCACTCTATCTATACATTCACAGGCCATTTTCTTCCACTCCCACTCCACGCACTCATCCAACAGCAAGCTAATAACCTCCTTTTCTAGACCCTATGCCCCAGCGTGGCGGCAAATCGAGCTTCAATTCGTTCATTACCGGCGAAGGCAACGATGTCTTCGGCAACCAGGGCGTAGCATGCTCAGTCGGTGGCTCAACCGGCGTATGCCAATCCAATGGCCAATGCGCGAACGAAATTCCTCCAAACGAGATTAGCGTTTTGGGCAGTGGAAAGCCCGTTGCCGCGTGCACCGCCGGAGGACCGGTTGGAGTGTTGGATGCGAACGGCGATGTGGTGCCAGCGTAAGAAGGATATTCTTGGCGATAAACAATACTTTATTCGATTATTGTTCCAGTGAACGAATAGTATAGTCAAATATGAATGCATATTAAAGAGAACTCTACACAGTATACAATGGGTTTACCGTGATTTGATTGTCTGCAGCAACAATGGGCAGAGAACGGCCATCGCCACCACTAGCAGGGAGGATGGCCGACTCGCTCTGCCCATAGGGTTACCATGAATGTTGGCACCGGATAGCATCGTTGAGAGATAGAAGGTTCATTATCGATGACAGAACAGCATACAGACTTAGGTAGTGTAGGACCTCTATGATCCACTGTGATTTGTCATTCATTTGTGCTAAGTATCTCTTAGATCGCCAGAAAAACAACCACGCTCATCTTCGTGATTCGAAACGTCATCGCTTGCTTGATCTCGACGTATATTACGAAGTAGTTCCAGAGCCAGGGATAGCGTACCGCCTACGGCAAGCTAGTTAAACTAGCGTATGCGATCCTGTTGCTTTCTCTTGTGATGTATGTCTTCGGTCGGAGGATACGAAAGTTCCCGTCGAGCTTTGGCCCAATGGCGAGCATCCTACATGCTTAGTTCAAGCAAATTCGGCATCAAAGGGAGGAGAAGGAAGGATGTCGGTATGCACATAGTCCGAGATTATGTGGCAAGAAGGAACTGTATGGCCAATCAGAAGGATTTTCTCTAGGGTCTCAGGGTCTAGGACGTGTACAAAGAAATCTGTCATAGTTTCGAGAGCAAGAAGAGGCTCCCTTATACTGTGTCACAGTTATCGGGTCGTACCTGGAGTGCGTGTGGCGTGCAGCGGCCACGCGTAGTATGCATGAAACTTACAGCTCATCGAACAGCTGTTGAAAATGAAGCTTCACATACAGTGTACATGCGCGTGAATTTGGTCCCTTGCAGCGCTGCGTGGAGAAGGTGGGGCGGTGCAGTGGCACAACGCTACTTCCTCAACACTACCGGTACCTTGGGCAATCCTGCACGGCACTTGCGCCCACCGAGGATGTTTATCTACCGCCTGGTAGTCCAGAAGGAAGGAACACTTCGCCGTATACAACCTAGTCTGCTAGTAAAGCCACCTACTAGTTACGCTCGTGTGTTTGCGGCTTGCAGTTAAATTAACACAAGCACGACAAGCACGACAAGCTCAGCTTCTCCTCGCCTTGATTCGCCAGGGCCGATACTAGCCTCGCTATTGTATATGGAATACGAAGATCGAGTGTGGTAAGGAACTCAATCTCCCAGGTATCCTGTGATACTTAGATAGTCCACGTGAGAGGTGTGGTACGGATCGGAGGTGTCTCCTACTAGGTCACAACGTAGTATCTATGATGAGGGGCGAGCTAGCGCGGCTGCAATAATGGGAAAGATGTAAAAATTCTAGTACCTGTCCTGTTATGGAAGTAGATGGCGAAACCTCTACATGCACGATCTAATGCGGTGTGCCCGAACCTTTACCCAAGAAATGCGTATACCTGATTAGTGCCCCTTGCCGTGTCTATGTCCATTAGGTTTCCAACCTCAAAGAAACGCTTAATAATTATCTCTTTCCCTGGCCCATCATGCGTAAAAGAAACCATCAACTGCATCCTCCCTCACCGTGCATCCCTTCTTCTCCTCACGTCCTTCATCTCGTCCAACATGACACGATTGAACTGCTCCCACCCGTCCAGATAAACGTGATGCCCCGCTTTCTCGATAATGATGACCCTTGCATCGCCTTGATCCTTTTCCCTTTCTTCGGCCGAGGCATGCGCCAAGATGCGCTTCCTCTCCTGCTTGATCTTTTCTTCCGCTGCGAAGCCGCCGGCCACGTCCATCCAGTCGTGCTCGCCGTACATGAGAACGACGGGGACTCCGTTTTCGCGCTGGCCTTCGTTGGGAGGTGGTTTTGAAGGGATGGAAGCGGGGGTAGACTTTGACTCTCGACATTTCTTGGGTGGTGTGTCCCCGTCGACAGTCGGCCCGTCGTGTGCTTGTATCCACTGCCTGCCTACGCCTTGAATTCGCCGGATCAGAGGACTCCGAGCGAATGCACCGGGGGCGAGCAGGTAAGAGAGGGCGTATTCCGAACTTCCGCGTTGGCGGAAGATGGAGTACGAGTAGTCGTGCAGCGCCTGCGATTCTTCTTCGGGGAGTTGGGAGAAGCGACGTGATGTCCAGCCCGACACGAGACGCGGACCCAACGGTCCACTCCACCGCACGAGCGCAAAAGGCGAAACCACGTTGGCTTCCCAGAGGTAGGACACCCAGCCGGGAAGGCGTCGTCGGGGCGGATCTTTCTTGTCGGCTTTGGAATCGGCGGCTCGGTCGCGCTGGCGCATGAAGTTGTTGTTGTCGGCCTGGTTGCCGGCAGCGTCTTGGGTGAATTCGTTGGCCATGGTCGAGTCTTGCGGCTCCGGAAGCTCTTCATTGACTGCGTACGGGTCCTCGGGAATGCCTACGGGCGATGCGAGAATGAGCTTGTTCAGCCTTCCGGGATATTTCAGCGCATAGGCGGTGGCGAGATATCCTCCTAGGGAATGGCCGAGCAATGTGAAGCGTTCCAGCCCACGCTTGATCCGCCACTCCTCCAGCGCATCGATGAACCAGTTCTCCGCCTCGGTGATCTTGCCCTCCCGGTCTTTCGCGTGAATCTTGAACTGTGGCCGTGTACTTCGTCCCATGCCCAGTAGGTCCAGAGCGTATATCTTCCAGCCCTCCGCTCGCGAAAGCGCCTCAAAGTTGCGATAGAAAAAGCCGAGTCCAGCGCCATAACCGTGAAGCATGACCAATGTGTCCTCGACCTCCTCGCCGACCCTCTCCACCGAGAACTCGTTCAATGCGCGTCCCTTGCCACTTAGCGCGACCATCTCCGAGTTCCATCTCCGCGGGCCGTAGGGGTCGGTGAGCGATGTGGTGGTGGTATGCGCCTCGGGCGACTTTGGCGGGGCAACCAGGTCGGCGGCGGACGGCGTCGCAGATACCGGCGCAGAGCCCGTCTGTGTATGGGTTGGAGGTTTTTGGAGGTATGGAATGAAGGCGAGAACGCGATGCTCGGTTGCCATGGGTGATGTGCCCGCCCACTGCTCACTGTCAGCCACAAACCATCATGCATCGATCTCGACGTCTACTCACCCACTGGCTAAACCCGTCCTTTGCGCCTAGCGGAAACCATTTCTCAAACCGGCCCTGCTGCTGCGCTTGCGCGTTTGCCCTCTGCGATGCCAGCGGGCTCTGCTGCGTCCTGCTCCTCACATCGCCTTCCTCGCCCTGTGCCGCCATGCTGCTCTGGTCTCTGCCCTCGATCCTGATGGGCGTTGATAGTGTCAAGGTGGCGTAACTCGCGCCCCCAAAGCCCACTGTCTTGTATAATGCGCGTCGTGTGTTCGGATGCGCGTGAATATATCTCCGCAGCAAATGCAGCGGGGCGAAGGGTGATGGAGACACGGTGGGAGTGAATGGTGGTGGAGCCTCAGGTATCGCGACCCGAGCACCACCGGTTGCTGCGACGTGTTTTATACAGGCGGGAGGGAATTACGGAGAATCGAATCGTTGACGGGAATGGGGTTTGGGGGAGGCGGCGGACTTAAGCCTTCACGCCGTCATGTGGCGGTCGAAGATCGGACGGCGTCGGGAGAGAATCTGCCCGACTCCCATCTATGATCTATCCGCCCTAATATGCGTCACCACCACTGCTTACGACCAGTACCAGTACTCATTTCAACGCCTGTCTCGTACAAATGCAGGATTCATCATTTGGGTTTCCCATTCACAACTGTCTCGAAATAGGAGTCGCCAGCGTCGGAAGTATCCCAACCTCCACCCCTTTCACCTCGACCCGTCCTGTTCCCACAACGCCTTTGCCAAAACACTATACTCGATACTCGCCGGCCGTTGACATGAAAAAGTAACACTACTAGTCACACTCCCCAAAAAGCGGGATGCGCTTAAGCGTATCTCGAAACTTTGCAGCATCAATCCGATCCTTCTCCTCCACAAACACATCCGCCAGAAGCTCGCAATGCTGCCTCGAAAACTCCTTCCACAGCTTCTTGCACTCGTCGACCCTGATGCTCTTGCTTTTCGCCTGCCATAGAGATTTCGCTTCAGGGGCCATGGCATCAGCCCATGCCTTTCCCTTCCTCGCCACGTCCACGTGCATCATGCCCAACGCCCACACATCATTCGCTTTGGGATCCGTGTCCTTGCCCTGCTTTGCTTCTACGCCTAATCAGCAATTGAACATCAAATTGGAAGCCTGACTTACCCGGGCTGAGATATGAGTCCTTGCCGAACGCTGTTTGCTTCTTGTCTTGAGTAGCTCCATCAAGATCAATAACCTTCACCACATCCCCATTCATCATAAAGTTATCCGCTTTAATATCCGTATGCGCATAACCCTCACTATGCATAAACGCAATCCCCTCCAAAACTTGATCCATAACCTTCTTGATCGCCCCCTCATTCCCCTCCAGCACCCCACTCTCAATCCGACTCATCAGCGATCCGCTAGGGAAATACTCCATCACCGTCCAGTGCTCAGCATACTCATTGCAGGAGAAAAACACCTTGGCGATCTTCTCGCTCTTGCTGGAAAGACTCGTCTGGATCTCTACCATTTTCTTGGACTGTTCCGCAGACGTCGATTGCTTGACCGCGACCTCCTGGCCCGTCGGGAGCCACGCTTGCACAACGCGGCCTTCGGCTCCGAAACCAAACTGATGTGCGTTCACTGTCTGCATGCCGAGGAAATTGCGCTTTCGACCTGTTTTGCCGCAGGTGTAACAGCCTAGCGGGTTTTTGGCGTCGTCGTCTTGCACGGCGCCCTCAGGTGGGTTTCCGGGCTCGTACTCTTCGTCGTCGTATATGCACTCGAATGGTTTGCGGTTGGCGCGCTTGTGAAGAAGCTGAGGGGTTAAAGTGGGAATGCTTCGTTTGGTTTTGGGGGTACGGGTGCATGCTGATGCGCTGCTACGGAGAGAAGTGAGGGTAGTGGCGGTAGTACTATCTGTCTTTCCAGTGGTTCGTGATGTCGCGGTCAGCGTTTTGTTGGACCGGTGGTTTGTCTCGTCCGGGGTAGTGGTGGCCTGCGTGGTAGTCTTCTGCGTTGTCTTGGTCTCTGGAGCGGTAGTAGCCTTGGTCGTAGCCTTCGAGGTCGTCTTAGTGTCTGGAGTAGGGGCAGTCTTGGTGCTTGCGTTGGGGGTCGTCTTGGTATCTGTAGCAGTGAGTTTGGTCGAAGACTTTTGGGTTGTCTTGGTCTCTGGAGCGGTGGTAGCCTTGGTGGAAGTCTTTGGGGTTGTCTTGGTCTCTGAAGCCGTGCTAGCTTTGGTTGTAGTTTGCTGCGTTGTCTTTGTCTGTGGATTCGTGGTAGGCTTCGAGGTAGGCTTCTTGCTAGTCTTGTTCCTATCCTCCTCAAATTGCTTCTTTCTCCTCTCTTCTTCTTTCTTATCGTCATCTTCCGAAGGCTTGCTCTTACACCCCTTCTTCTTCTTGCTCTTCAAACACTCACCCCCTGGAAAAGACGGTAGCTCCGAGTCGGGCACCCCCGTCCACTCTTTCCACACCTTATCAACATCTACCCACCGCATTAGCAAAACCTCTCACACTTATCAACAGAAACTTAGCTCACCAGAAGGTTTCGATCCACACTGCGCCCCAAACCACTCCTCAAATGCTGACCTATCACTCCCCGCCTCGGACACACTCTTCGCAACCCTAATCCCCGTCCGCATCGCCGCACTCGCAAAGGCACCCCCTGGAATCAACGACAGTCCAATATCCACCGTCATAAGAATAGCATCCAGAATCCCCCCACAAACAAACGCATCCACAATATTCTGGAAAAACTCATTCAATCCTTGTACAATGTCGGCTATGAGGTCGCCCACCCACTCGACGTCTTTCGGACAGATGCATTTCCCAGGGTAGAAGCAGCGGCCGTCGGGCCCGGGGAAGCCTTCGGTCCCGCTGGCCATGCAGCCGCTGGCTTCGACGCCTTTCCCGCATTGCGAACCGCAGGTCGAGACGTCGAAGCCGGGTTCGCCGGTCTCGTAGTAGAGGCAATGGCCGTTTTTCTCGACGTTCTTTTTTGCCTGCGCCCAGGATTCATCGGTCCATTTTTGGGAGGATTTGTGGCATTTGAACTCGGCGCCGATGGGGAGCTGGGAGTGCGCGAAGGGCACGCTGGCTAGGAGGAGGGGGAGGGCGAGAAGCATGGTAACGTTGTGTCCGAAATGGACCAGAGGAAGGAAGTAGGTGGGGATAGGTAAAGACTGGATTGGAATGGGAAAATGTTAAGGTACATGGAAGGGAATGACAATAAAAGAGGGTGTGTGTTTTGCGGGAATGTTCGTGGTCCTTGATGGGGCGTACGGTATTTGTATATTTTTTCCTTAACTAGCCACTCTTGATCGTAATAGGAGATTTATTCGCAAAGAACCATCTCACCTGAAAAATTCATTACTCGACCCACAATCTATCCTAGTCGAGCATGCCAAGTGTCAGATTCAAGTGCCTCCTTGTACTCCGAGAGCCGTATATCCGAATCAGCCATCCACAAGACAAATTATATCCCACAGCAGTTCCACCGCGAGTGAGAATTTGCGGAACGCGTAAGAATCCCACCGCCAAACACAGCAATAACCACAGCGAATTTCCGACGGAGCCGCGTTCGGCTGTGCACTCTTGGCCTGGTTTTCTGCTAGTGTGGGTTAGCGGGTGTGGTAATAGAGCGAGATAAGCTTCTTACAGGTACGTTTATAGCAGCAGCGTCGGGGTTTGGCGTGGGGGCCGATGCGCGAGGCGGGTCGCCTATTTACTAAAAGGACGCGGACTCGCGGTATATGTGCACTTCTGGCTAGAGAAAGGATGGCTTATGTACTTGCACTACCCCTGGCTTTGCGCTGAGTGGAGGTGAGCTGTTGCATGCGCGTTTGTTATTGAAGGGCATGGTCACATGGCTGGCCAATCTCACGGAACGTCCCCATGTATAATCTTGGCGATAGAGGGCTTCCCCTTTCACATCGAGTCAAGAATTTTTCCACCGTTCGACAGCAGTTTGATGCCGGTATCTATTTAAAGAATCCCCTGGTTCGACTTTCGACGCTACCGCCTGCTGTAAGGGTCATGACGTCGATGCGAAGGATATTGCACGTATTGTTGGTGCTGGTGCTGGTACGGATGAGCGGACCGGTTCCAACTTTCCGGTGCAATAGCGTGGAGTGGATCTACCGGCACTCGCGATGCGTGGTACGGATGTTGGGTTTGAGATAGCGCGCGTGGACCGGATGGAGCATTCTGGGGAGCCATGTGTGCTGTCTTCTTGCTTGGGCGAGCATTAGAAAGATCAAGGCCATCTTCCACGCGTGGCCTTTTCGGGATGCGGTATGAGCGGAAGTATTCCTTAACTGTTTGCTGTTTGACTGGCTCCGGTTCCGGTTGTATTTGTTCGACTTGTGGCTGGACAGCTACCTTGACCTCTTCTTTGTATGGTGCCGTGGCAACGCCCTCCTCTCCCTCGCTGTCTAATTCTTCGACCACACCTCCTCTCCGTTGCGCATTCTCAATCCCCATGGCAACCCCATGTGCCGCCATACCAATCATGGCCATGAAAGGGAATGTAAGCACATGACGAAGGTTCAATGACACGTGTGCCCGCACTCGTTCGTCGCCAACATTAACATCAAGCCTCGACCTCTTAAGACCATGATCATTTGGCTCCGAGACGACGTGTCTCCTTCTCTCATCGTCGACCTTCTTCTCCGCAAATTTCCCATTCTTCTTCCACTCCTCAAGCGCGTTCATATCCAGATTCTGCGGTCCATATCCTTTCACCGGCAGCCTCAAGACCCGAATCAGCGACTGCGTGTGCAGTATATTAAACTGCAACCGCGGACTGAACATATCCCGATTATTCAGATACCAAACCAAACACTGCGTCAAGCCCCTCGCATCAAGCCCCGTGGGAAAATACCCCAGTCCCTTCACCAGATCGTCAAACGTCGGCACGACGAAGCCATCGCGCTTGGTCTCGATGTACCTCCCAGGTGTCAGATGCGCGGTACTCAGATTCCGATCGGGCTTCCCATTATTCCCTTCCCGCGTGGTCCTGAAAGGGGCTATGCCTTTTTGGCGCGACTGGTCGCGGAGGAACTGGTTGATCTGGGCGCCGGTAACGGCTGGAGTCGATCCGCTGCGGAAAAACGATTGCATGGCTATGATTTCGGGACCGCGGTATTCGTTGTTGACGAGCCGGAGCATGACGCCTTTCCAGCGGATGTGGTGGGGGTAGTACGCCTAATGTCGAGAGGTTAGTTCTTGACTCCACCTTCCCAAACATGCGGATCTGATGTTGCTTACGTTGATCTCCTTTGCAGTCATCGGCACGCCTGGCGGGAAGAGCGCATCGACTGGTACGGCTTCGGGAAACCAATGGTACGCTGCGGATAGTGGCTCTACCTCCCTGTCTGCTGGGCGCAGCGTTGCGATCACTTTCCTCATGTTGAAGTCGTGCGTCTCGTCCTTCCATTGTCGCACGAAATGTAGAAGTGTTTGTACTGGCTTGCGGGGTTCAATCGTCGATTTTGGAGTCGCGGTACTATCACGGGAATCTGTCTGTGTGGTTGAGGTATGATCCTTCGCCGATGGCTTTGGATTCGGATCAGTCTTGGGAGTTATAGTGCGCTTCCCTACTAATGCCTTCGAAATCGCTGTTCGTTCAGTCGCTGTCGACTCTGGTGTTGCAGTACCTTCAGTCGTCGTCGCATCGGGAGTCGCGGCGACAACTTGGCTCGGCTGCTTCAGCGCCTGCAGTGAAGTTTGTGCGCCCAGTGGAGGAGGAGGATCCGTCATGGTCGTGGTGCGCTGCGGGCGCGCAGGATGACGAGCAAGTTCAGCGAGCATACTCTGGAGCGCGTCGGCGTTATGGTTGAACTGGAGGCGTACGACATAACCGGTCCGTTCCCATATCTCCTCGCCGTCTTCTGATGTCTTTTCGCTGGGTTTGAACTTCGTGACGACGTCGGCTCGGGACGTTGAACTTGAGCTTTTCCCTCTCTGTGCTTTCTGCAGTGCCGCGCTCCGGAGCTTGTTCTTTGCCATCGTCTATTTTCCGTTTCTCTACAGCGGTATCAATTTCGAATCGTTTCGTCGCAAAGTCGTGCGCTCAGCGGCGTCAGGGCTCGGGCGTGATATGGTCTTCGTTTTTGTGAGCCGAGCGGTTGGTTGTGCTAGGGGACGGTGGCTCTGCGCTGTGATTTTGCGGCCGACACCGTCAGTAAGGGATTTGAAGATGATGAGTGTATGGGGCTTTGGAGTTTGAGGTGTGGAGTTGCTGCGCGAGCGAAGTTAAGGTAAAGTGTTTGTGGCTGTCACGGCAACCACAGCGCGTCAGTGACGCGACACATTTTTGTTTGCTGAGTAGAAGCTTGGATTGCTAGTTCATCTTGTCAAGCCTAGAAGAGAAATTCTGGCATGTTTTCGTGGTCATACATTTGGCTTCATCCCTTTTCAGCATGCTCAAGACGAGTCATCGTGTCAGAGCCGCAGTCCGCATCTTGCAGCGATGAGAAAGTATTGACACTGCACATATTCCAGCGGTGGACCTGCTACAGCTCTTCCAGAAACGATTCATATTGAGACAGTTGCAGTTCATATCGCAGACAATGGAAACTAAGAGCTGGAAGGCTCGTGATTTCTTTACCTGGTCATCCACCATATAGACCAACCAGCATGACGAATGAATATAACAGCCATTTGATCCACAGCGCCAAAGGGAAAAGAAGTTAATTATAAACCCTAATCCAGGTCATTTATATTTCCTAATTGCTTGCCTCTTTAGGATCTTTGGACGTATGGATAGGAATGAAGAGACTGATTTCGCATGTCATCATTCCCGAGCCTTTGCAATGTATTTACGGGATTTATGTGGACAGAATATGGTAATGGGGGTAAATTTCAAAAAATGATGGAAGTTCGAAGGTGTAAAGGGACGATTTTCAACGAATGGGAGTAAGCGGTAGTTTAAATTAAATCAACAGTAACCCTCCACGTCTTTACCAGGTTTATTGCCAAAAGCGGGTGTTGAGTGGCATTATTGGATTTCGTCATGATCCGTTGTATTACAGGAAAGTATTAGTCGTCGTCCAAACTGTCGACGCGCATTCCGCACTTTCGCCTTATTCAAACGCCATGTAACCCCGTGAGAGACTCCTTCATAACCCTACCCTCCTGACTGATGTCATATATCCTTATCCACCTCGGCCGTACTTACATGATTGAAAACCCGGTTCATGCACATCAATTGCAACTGCAGAAAGACCAAACCATCTCCTCCGATCAACGCGGTGGTCTCCTTTCCTTCAGAACTCGGCTGTGGGTGATGTGCTTGAAGGGAAACGTTTTGAACAGTGAAAGGAAACGTGCTGTGGAGAAATTTGAGGAAGGGAAATGTGCTGAGCGGATACGTGATGTGGGGAGATGTGGGGCAGGGAATCATTGCTTTATACTTACGTCAGGTGTTCCCTTGTGATTGTCTGCTTCGCTTTGCCGTTTGCATTGACATGGCGGACCACGACCTTGATGCCGCGCCCGGCGAGCTCCTCCCAGGCGAATGATACGATGTTTTGAAAGTATTGAAACGCATACGATAACCTGCAGTTCAGTGTAATTTCTCGTAGATTGCTTAGTGAGTAGGGGTTTTGTGCTAGGTCTTCCAGCCACTCCATGAGTTCGAAGTCTGGTTCGTTGATGGCGATTGTTTCGATAGACTCTGGAAACAACAGCGGAGGCTGCCCCCAGGCAGAGTGCAGTGAAGAGAAGTGGCGTAGCTGAAAGAATTGTGTCATGTCTGCCGCAGATGCGTTCCCGCCTTGTACGTAGGCGGTGGAAGCATCCAAGGTAATGCTTTTCAAAGAGGCCGCACACAAGCTCGTTGGCAGCCCCATGAATGAAAGCTGGAGGCGCCATCGCTTGAGGGCTTCCTGGAAGTCTGGCGATGAGGAGAAGTGTAGACTCTCAATCTGGATGTGCATTTGGTTCAACAGAGTGACGAGACTGCAGGCCACCCTTGTTCGACTGTTAATTCTGGCCACCATTTTGTTGCCCGAGCCGCTAAACTTCCATTCGATATGTACGTGTTTCAGCTGTGGCTGTTGAACGGCTGAATTGTGATCTGTGTCACTGAGGTTTAGTTCGTCGAATCCACGTATCTTGAGTTTCTCTAGCTTTGGAAACGTGAAGGCGAGCATGCTTGACATCTCAACGGGGATGGTGAGCTCCTCGAGCGGCTGGATTGGTGGCAGCGCAGGATGAGAAGTGTCCGTCCAGCAGCCGAACAGGGAGCGCAAAGGATCTAACATCCGACTTCAAGGTTAGCAAAGTCCGCCCATATAATTTCTCTGTGCATGTGTTATCAATGAGCTGTTCTTGGGATTACATGCCATGGTCGACTAGGGTGGAACCTGATATCGAAATCGTCAGGCGCCTGAGCTTCGGAACCATCCTGAGCACTAATCCTGCCAGAGAAGGCTCGTAGCCGAGCATGATGTCACGCGTGTTGCCCATACTATCCCTGGTAGCATACGGCAGCGCGGCATTCTTGACGGCCTGGATGTCCAGGTTTTCGTACGGCTGGTAGAGAACATTATCTATGTCGCGCTTGAGGGCTACGATGTCGAGACTCCGAACCTTACTTTGGAGTTTGGGGAGGTCGCACAAGGTACGCACAAGGAAGATTGTACCGCCGCAACGTTCCACGCGAGACCCGAGAATGTCTGACTCAGTCTCCTTGAGTTCCACACTGGGCCTTCGAAGCGTCATGTTGGTATACAGCGGAGCCTGTGCGATGTCCCGCATTGTTTTCGACACGAGGCAAAGCCGGGCTAGTGTGGGGGTGTCGCCATCGAAGTAGCTTACGATTTCGATTAGGAGCTCGGCGGCCAAGCTAGTGAATCGAGCCATTGTTGCGCCTGGGTGTGCTGGACTGGGAGGAGATGCAGTGCGTTGTAAAGCGATCGTATACGCTTTGCGAAGTTTGTGCACGTGGAAGGTCGGTGGGCAGAGCGAACGTGCGGCCAGACACAAAGGTTGGAGTGTGTTATGTGCAATCACCAAATCCTACTTGTGGGCAGCTAGCGAGTATTACGTCAGGTTATCCGTTTGCACTGCCACATTATCTTCAAACGGCAGTTGGTTCTATTCATGTGCAGAAGATAAATGGCTACGGCGATAGGTCAGCCTCCTTCCTCTCCACTTTCAGGACGCGAAGACTTTGAGGATTTTGTGCCTGATAGGCAAGAGATTCAGCCGCACCTTGTTGATTGCGGCTGTAGTTGTCAACGTGTGGCCCAGTGACTTCGCTAGCATAGACTGTGCCTATGGTACATAGAGATAGTGTACGGTCAGGAAGATCATGCAATGTAAAGGGAAGTAGGGTAAAGAGATTATCGACAATACACTTTGAAAATTTGTACCTCGTAATGATATCTTTACTTAGATTATTGTCTTTAATTAAAATAATAGCACACGAAGGCTCAAAGAATTTCCGAGCCATACCTAGGCGGCCATGGGGCTGCTAGAGTGTGGCCACGCCGAGAAAATCACTGTCACAAGCCTGGTGTGTAATTTTTATTACTTTGACTGTGACGCTTTCGCGTCTTTCTGACCTGATGAATCCTCTCGTTGCTTATTGGACTGACCATCACAGGAGGAAGCAATCGTTGACACTCACTTCCTAATATCATTGACTCACTTGATGAATCAAGAAGTGTCTTAAATTTATTAACCGAGCAAAACGGCGAGATCGCTTTCTCAACTTCCCGTATCTGCTGGGTTCGGCCGAGGCTTGAGCATGGTTAAGGGTTCATGTTAAGGCGACATGTTCACTGACCAAACATCAATTCCCCAAACCATAGTCATGCTGACAATGTTTTATTTTTGCGTTTGGGCCCAGACTGCCAGTCACCCAGTGTTACTTTCGACATTTGAAAGGATATCGACTAAACATGCAAGCCTAAGTCAAAGCGGCATAGCGTGACTCCGCACACGCCGATGTGACTCTTGATGCGCCGTACTTGCCCAACTCCACTTCACTGCTACGGCTCAATAGCAAACAATACGAATAAGTCGAATCAGCAGATTTGCTGGAGGGCCTTGGAGGATCCACCATTTATGGAAAGTTATTTCTTGGGACTTTGGTTTGGACTAAAGCTTTTGTAATGCACTGCTATTGAACACTCAAGTGACGGGGGCTTACCAAGGGGAGGGTGAGATTTGGAAACCCACAGCATCTGATATAAACCAGTGATCGTCGAGTCGAACGTAAGTGCTTTCCCCTTCAATAATCCACTCACCTTCCCCACCCACCGCCCACGCTTACCTCGATATATCGCCCGCAGTAAGTATCGCCTGCGATATTCCACTCCCCGCAAAACAGACGACGCCAACAAAGCAAGACTGTCTTATGTCTCTAAACTGCACTTCCATTAAACGTCTTATCCCATGTCCCTAAGCACGACTTCCACACACCGATTCACTTCCTCATTGAGATATGGACCTGTCATTCTTCCAACTGCCAGCCAACCATCCGCAAATCCTAGCTCACATAAATCGATCAGAGGAGAATCAGAACTTGATCGCAGCACTGACCACCAATGAAAAATGGGCATGGGATATCTTCCGCAACGACACGCCGCGGCCAGGAACATTCCTTCATCACCTGTCGCAAATGATAACCCACAAGGTCACAATGAACACTGTTCGAGCTCGAGCAGCTAGAATAAACCATGAGGCAAAGAAACGGAGAGAGCAGCGCGAAGAGGAGATCACGCGCGAGTGGGGTCAAGGATGGATCGATTCGGAGAGGCAGACAGCAGAAAAGCTTGGAGGGAGCGCGATTGTTTGCCATGACGGCACAGTCATGAGGCATCGCTTTGGATTTGGGCAGCTTGTCGAACCGACAAAAATCGATGTAGACGCTCACGAGGTGAATGCTAGGAATGCGCCACTGGACTATTTGGGAACGGCTCTGGAGAGGCCACCTGGATCTCTGGACCAGCTGCAGCGCTGGCAGGACGAGGAGTTTGATGGTATGGATCTGGATGACCTGCATGCTTATGGCCAAGGCTCTCGCGAGGCGCCTATTAACCTCGATACGACTCCGTACGCTTCGACTCAAGTCGAAATGCGGTATCCAATGAACATCCAGGACAGCCGCACAGTGCCCAGCGCACTCCAAGAGCAATACCCAACGAGCGGACAGGCGAATTTCACTACTCAGCTGGGATCGCCGCTGGGGCAATCCCGACAGCAGTACCTTGGGTCAGAACAGCCTGCGCGACAGATAATTTTCTCGAATCAGTGGGAGGACTGTGCTGCCTCTCGAGATCTTCACCAAAATTTCCATCAGCTACCACCTCTTTCGTCCATACTTCAGGATTCTCACCAAGAGATGTCGCACGTACTATACCCGCAACATTTTGCCTATCCTCCGCCATCTTCTGGGTCACTTGAGCCAATAACCCCGCGACCACAGGACACGTTATATCCTTCGGAAGAGCGCACGCGTCGCTTATATCTGCAGTATCAGTCCTAGCTGAATGAGCGTTTCAATGTCTCAGCGGATTTGCGCAAAACACTCGCGGGTACAGCGGTAGATTGGTTATGCATACAGACGCAACAGCGAGATTTATGGGGCTTTTGAGACACATACACGTTTTGTCTACGGCGTCAATCGTTCGCTGTGAGGAAAGTGAAGGAGGCAATGGGCCGTGACAGAGGTAAGGAGACTCGAAAGAAAGCAAGCGATGCGTTTCGACTTATTAGTTCACGCTTGGAGTGTTAGTCGATGCACTTTCACCGTTTAGTGGAACTCCTCTACTTTGATTCATAACATACCTTGTACTCCCAAGGTCCCGTCCATTGTATGTGACTCTTCACCTGGATGATTCATAATTGTTCATTCTCCCTCCTTGCCCATCTACCTCCTAGTTCTTACTACTTGGGACACTTGGGTAATAGCCACGCCTTCCAAAAGCAACCAGTAATGGTACGCCTCCAATACAGCAAACTTAGTTCAACATTTACCGCAGTGCCTCGTCCGAACCTGGGTAACCCCAACCATCTGTCCGGCGTGAGTATGGACCGAGACATCCCAAATATGGTCGACGGATACTAAACTATTTTCAGTGGCGTGACTTCCATACCAGCTCCGGTCACGGTGCGGCGTCGAGCCCAGAGAGTCTTTTCGATTGTGATCGCTTATCGTCTCGCAGGGATCCCGTTGACCTACATCCATTGAGGCAACGGAATATAAAGGACTCAGCGATCAACTGAGAACTTTAATGTGTGAAAGAGGGGATGATGTCAAAGAAACGAGAGTAGACGTGGGGGACTATACCGGGGTAAATTGAACAGTGAGTGATTTGTTGTGGGCAATGCAGGTGTCGGGAAGAATCGCTAAAAACCTCAGGCGCTTTCGGGCGTAGAAATGTGTTAGCCGGAATTGACCCTTCCGTCATCAATTGAGAGGCAGTGAGCGATTTAGTCCTAAGAGTTTGGAAGTAATGAGCCACTGCGATCATCGCTATACAGGTTGCGATGCGGGTTGCGATGCGGGCTGCGATGCGGGTAGCGTCTGTTCGCATACATGATTGGTTCTTTCATTCAAAGTCGCAGAGATCGTCAAGCATGTCTTATATTATTTGTATGTCAATGTAGGGAAGAAGAAGTCTGAAGTTGGATCTACCTTCCACTCGCTTCCCCACTTTTCCTTCACGCTATCCTGCACTTGGTCAAGCGTCCGAAGGCCGGCATCAAAAGGGGCCGAACCCTTGAAACGCTCATCCAACACTCCAAACTTCTCTCCACGATGTTTGACAACTTGAGCTGTTTCTTCCACCCACGCTGACCAACAGGATGACGCGACTGAGCTGCATGTTTCGTGTAAGTGTGTGGGAAGGAGGGTAAGGCGTGCTTCCGAAGCCTTGGTGTCTGGGGCGATGCCATGTCGGCTTCACAGAAGAGTTATAATAAGGCTTGATTTCGCTGAGCCGAAGCGCCCAAGAACCGACTCCTGTATAAACGCTCGAAATCTCGCAACCTTGGAAACTCGTTGAACCAAATCGAAAACGTAACCCAATATGCATTCACAAGCTCTCCACTTCCTTAACACGCTCACCGTCATCGCCCTCTCGGCCACATCCATCACCGCTATGGGCCCGATGCCATCTTCTTCGGTACCCGGAGAATGCCAAACCGTCTGCGATCCGATCGTCAAGCTCATGGCAACATGCGACATGAAGCCCATGCGCAGAGATAGTGCCAACGATCCCTCACTCTCACGCCGCGAATCACCTAGCGACCAAGGAATGAAGATGGACTCTGATTGCATTTGCAAGAACACGTCTTTCGATGTCAAAAGCATGACCGGAATGTGTGCGAGTTGCATGGGACAGAATCAGAAAACCGCGGACAAGATGGCCATGGAAGGTATGGCTTCGGAAGGCTTCCTTGATACCTTCATGTTGGCGCAAGGTGTGTAGCTGGCAGACAGCGTGGGAGAGACATGGGTTTGCTAACACACAAGTAGACGTTGACCGAGCGATGGCACAGTGTGACTTCCCATCCGCTTCGTACGCACCATCTGCGACGTCGCTGGTGCAGGGTGTTCCAGTGCAGGCTACGCTACCAGTGTGGACTATGACTGCAAGCAACGATACCAGCCGCGCTGGTAGGGTAGAGGTCGCTGTTGGAGCTTGGGGCATTGGGGTGTTGACGGCGGGGATTGGGTTGGGCGCTGGGCTGGTCGTCGGTATGTTGTAGTGAGAGCGACGATTCTTACTTGTTTCACAATTTTTACTGTCATACCAGCATATCTCTATTTCCATTAGACCTATCTTCTTTGTTAATCCTTCAATTCCATATTTTCGTTTTAGTCTACTCAAGGCAGTCTCAATCTCTCGACCCTCTTCTCACTCCCCAAATTGTGAAGTCTGGCCACGAAAATCACCACCATCTTGATGTCCGAAGCGTATACAGAGCGGCCATGAAGTAGTCGCAGCGGTTCCAAAGCTCCATCTTACCCCCAGTGCCTCCAGTATTCAGGGATGACGCCCGAACCTTCCCCGTAATCCCTCTCAGCTTTCCGCTCCTCACTCAACTCCCTCATCCTCTGCTCATGAGCCTCGCGCCACACCAGCCATTCCATCGACACCCATTTCTGCTCAAGTCTAGCCTCATACAGCTTCTCCATATGCGTTGGACCCTCATTCCACCCCTCGCATTGTTCATCACCGAACGTCATCCGCTGCTCCTTCGCGAACCTCAGATTCTCAGCCCATCCACTGACGTCGTCCATTCGTGGTTCACCAATGGTTTCTAGTGGGCGGAACGGTGCTTGATTTCGTGGCCCTTTAAACGCGTATGGGTCGAACGGGTTGACCATGCCTGAAGCTTTCAGTTCGGCCAGGGCTTCTTGGATGATATTTTGGGGCAGAGGTGGGGCAGCATCACACGGAGGTGGTACCCATCGTAACAGGCCCTGGTGGTAGGGTATAATTTCGGGAGATACCCTCAAGGACTCTTCATCAATCAGCTCACTTGGTGAAGCCTTTATTCGAGGTGATGGTGGAGGCCTCACACGAGGAGGCGGCGGCTCCAATTTGGCCCAGCGTATGAAGCAAACTCTATCAACATTCCGAGACTATAGTCGGCAACCCACAGTCAGCAGAGCTCAACCGAAGGGGACACGTCTATGGTATGAGATTGGTGCCACCTCACGAACGTCAACGTTCTCTTAGGAAATACGAACCTTCACTGGCATCGGCCCACCCAACAACTGCAGCAACTTGTCATAATCCCGCGGATACATCCACTCTTCGTCCACATTTCTCATGCAATACTCAACCATGCGCGTAAGATCCAATCGGTCTCCCCTCTTTGGAAAAAACCTCACTCCACGCGCCAAATCAGCGAAAGGGATATCTTCCGCCAGCTCCCCTTTCTCGCCAATCTGACATGGCAATCTGAACCCCGCGACGTCGATCGTCCACTCATCCCACACCTTCTTCCTCGCATCCGTGTGCCATTTGTCGTGCAGAGTCATTGTCCACCCCTTGAACCCCGCATCGCGCATCGCCTTGTATATCATGCGTCCGCAGCTGTTGCCATTCCATTGCCTCTCAAAATCTCGGACCGTGTTGACAATAGACCAAATGATGGCGCGTGTGCCGCCGTTTGAGGCGAAGCGGTAGACTATATCGGCGGACCGGAGACAGTTGGGGAGGAAAGTGAGGAGCTCGACGGCGGTGATGTTGGCATAGCGGGGAAAGGGAAGGTTCCTTGGTGCAGCGTCAGTACCGAGACCAATCTCTCTAGCCATGATGGAGTAGTGTGTGTAATTTGTGTGAAGTGGTTGTGAATGGAGTTGCAGGGTGCTGACGTTGTATTTACGTGTTGGGCGTTGCTGCCTTGGCAGAGTAAACGGAAGCGCAACGTGAAGTGAGAAGTTTAGATACGCAATTTCTATTCCGTATCGAGGGATAGAGCGAAAGAGGTGAGCGAGATTGGTCGCTTGTTGCACTATTATTACTGTCTCCGCCTTGAAAAGCGGTCACGATGCTCCCTTGCTACATGGTGAGTACTTCTGGAAGTAGCGCTTGTTCACAGAGAAGGGATTTCTGTTTTCACCCTTCAGGTGACAATTCACAATTTTTCGCATCCCAGTTAACGATGGACCACCCTGAAAGTGTCTGGTTACCAGCCTCATTTGATATTTCTTTTCCTGGAAATGGAACACGTTGAGTTAAACTAATTTGCTGTTCGAGTTTCGAAAGGCAAGTGAGAAGAATTTTGCAATGTCACGCTTCGTCTGAAGGTTCCAGTAGGCGCAAAAGCCATGCGCAGCAATTTACTATAGACTATGAATACTTATCAAGAATGCTCTACTTGCCAAAGATTATGCGCACGATTTTCATGTCCACCAAATTATCATTGCGAGTCTCCTTCGTTACTCATAGCAACAGTGCAACACCATTACGCCCACATGGCAACGAGCTTGATCGACCTTGGCAAGGCAAACTTTGGTAAGAAATCAAAACATTTGTATGCTCTGAACTACCCGCGCAATTCTGACCATACCCCTTCCATCGATTGATTGATCAGTTGATCCCTTATCCTCCGCAGTGCACCGCAACGTTACGCCAGGTCTCGAAGCCCTGGCATATCTCTCTAAATCTATTACCTGCTCAACATGCCAAACTCCAAGAACAACAAGCGCCCAAGAACACGAGCACACCGCGCAGTCACGAACGTCTTCGGAATCGGATCCCCTCACCAAAACCTCCCGTTTCCGAAAGGCAGTCTGACAGCGGCCGAAATCATCGCGTATACACCACACTGGTTAAGATCCATTGATGTAATCGACCGCTTTGTGACCAACGGTAGTCAAGCTGGCACTATTGCTGCAATGCTCAACGAGTTCCGACACCAACCAGATAACAAACCAATCAACGCGAATTCAATCTGCTCTGTCATGCAGATACCAATGCGGCATGCAGGCTTCGAAGGTTGGACGAAAGGAACCCATGGACTGGTAGAGAGGAATGATACGACCAAGGAGTGGGATGACACAGTGCTAGATGTATCAACTTTCAGGACACCGCGAGTCTCTCATCCTAGGGGAACCTTCAAGGCGTTTATGAATTCACAGCAGGACCCCATCAGTTTTAAGAATCTGGCGCTTCATGTGAAGAAGCACCCGGAAGGTCCTGATGCCCTTGACCTGACACGCTGTGTTCAGCACGCGCTCTCTCACCCGGAGAAGTCTTGGCTCTTTCCAAACGACTATGAGCGCTTGGTGAAGGAGCTCGGAGGCCCGGCTCCAGTGACAGTAAGCGATCTCTTCTGCCCTCACCTTTATGGTTTTCTCGCCATGGATTCGCCCCGCTTCGCGAGACGACGCACCTTGATACCCGCCTGGAGTGGCGTTGCTGACCCTCTAGTCCGCCCACCTCGACAAACAAGTCTTTGCCCGCCACGACCCTGCTGTGAGACTTCCCGCGTTCAACCGACCCGACAGTAGCTCTTCGGTTTACACTGTCCCCACTTCAACGACCGTCAACGCTAAAATCATGCCGCGTCGCTCCACACGCGCAGCTGTAAAAGGCGACACCAGTTTTGCGCCGTCAAGCTCACGCAGGAATGCTAGCAGCAAGATCGACGAGTCCCCCGTCTCAGCTCACAAGAATGGCGCTCGTCGAAGTGGTCGCCTCGCCGGAAGGGTTCGCATCAGTCTAAATGAGGAATTCACCGAGACCGACTCGCCGTGGAAGCCGAGCACGCGCAAGCGGTATGTGGTATCTTTCTTGACCAGGGGCCCAAAATCTTTAGATTTGACAACCCTGGGGTTGAACCCCACTGACACCACGACGCAGGAAGCCGTCACCCGACAATGATGATGGCGACTTCAACGTCAACGGCGAGAGCTCCGACTCAGACACATTGAAAGAAACCGAAGCCGACAACGTCAGTGACGAGTCCTCCACGCCAGCGCCCAAGCAGCGCCGCGCCGCGAAGAAAGCTCGCGTGACCATCCAAGAGATTGCTACATTCGAGACTCCCGTCAAGCCCAAGGTCCATAGTACGAAATGTGCAAAAACTGCAAGTATGGTATGGCTCGACCCCTCTGGATATCTTTACTGACTTGTCAATCTCAACAGGTGCACCAATCTCCCCGGCCCTCATGGCAGCTGCCCGCATCTTCACCCACAAGCCCAAGTTCCTCAAGCCGCCTGTTCTCCCCCGTGATCGCGCCACCGTAGACAACCACTCCGTATGGCTCTACTCCGCCGACACCTGTACGACCATGACCGAGCGATGGGAGTCTGCTCTTTCCTCAACGCGTTTCAACGGTCCGCGACGCCATCCACCGTTCCGCGAGTTGTACCGTCTGACGGATCCCCCGGCGTATGATGTTAGCGATTGGGCCGAGAATATCCGCTGGGCGAAGGAGCAGGAGAAGGTGTTTGGGAGCACGACTTGGACCGAGTATGATTACTACCTGGAGCAGATTACGGAGGAGAGGCGGAGGACTGGGTGGTTCAGCGATGAGGCGTTGAGGGGTGGGTATTGAGTAAATGGAGCTTGGTGAGATTGTGGACTTGAGAATGGTACTGGGAGGGGAAGTGGCGATTGGGGTTGGAGCAAAACAGCCCGAGATTGGGATTAATTGACGATGCCGCCGTGATAGTACGGACAAAGTAATGGTTGGAAAAAAGGGCGGTCGGCCTTGAAGATCAAGCAAGGAAGTCTTCTGTCGGCATCTGAGCTGGATGATTTGGGAGTTGATGCGGAGAATCGAACTAGAAGGGCGGCGTTGAAATACGTTCAACGCATACCGCTTGCGAAATGAAGATGCGCAGATTAATTAAAAAAGTACACGAACATAAGTCAGATAGCTGCTTCTTCATTGGCATCATGCCTGTGGAGGTCAGCACTTGGGGACATGAGTTTGAGGAGGTGAATGATGTCTCGCGTGACTTTTGACTCCCACATGCACTTCCTCGAAGAACCTATCAAAGCCCCCAATTAAGTCAGACGAGGACCTTCCATACAATCCATACAGTCCACATATATAGAGTGAGGAAGCTGCAGTCTCTTCTATCGTTTAATATCCCGGAACATTCCCGAGCCCGCGCACTTCCTTGAGAACCACAGGGCTCGTTATATATCGTTCAAACCTGCGTCAGACGCAGACGGGTCAGTTGTAGCAGAAAATCTACTTGCTAAAATTGTATACATGGAATGTTTAACACTACCCGTCTGCATGTGGTTGCACACGGCATTAAGGGGAACCGTAGGGGTAGTAAAACGTTGTTGGTAAGCACTTAGTTTAGTATTAAATTAACTAGAGAATATTAATAACTTTATAATTCTTAGTCCTAGTAGGGCTATATTCGCGAGTGTAAAGGTCTTTAAGACTTAGATCTAGCCATATGCACGAACATCTCTTTCTATCAGCGAAATGTACTCATCCGAAGAGACAGGTGTTTCGAGGGACCGGTAAGCATCTATTCGGAGTTCGCGAATTGCTTTGCCCACCGTATTTTGTTGATACCCATCGCGGCCATATAGGGTAGAGGACTAGTTACTAATCAGATCAGCGAGTACCCCTCTCTACACAGTGTTACAGCCTTACATGGACCTCGATCCAAGTTCATACTCGCCCTTTCGCCTTCCCATAGTCTTGCTTTTGCCAATCGTTTACTATATAGGAATTCCGGTGAATATAGCCAGCGATATCGAGTATGTCTGTAGAGCTCTTCCTCTGATATTTCGTCTTCTAGTTTACAAGGTGAGAAAAGCTACACCTGTACCTCGGACTGTGCATCGCCAAGCGTACCTAAACCGTCATCTCTTTGCTCCCGCAAGGCGGGTATCATTGTGCCTAAGCCCCTGTGGCGGCCTCGCTGCTGGCCGAGCCAGAGCTCGTTTCTTCAAATATGCGTCGACGTGAGCCTTGATCGGGGTAAGCCGGAAATGTGAAGGTGGAATCTCATTGCAATGGGTTGTTGACAATACCGTGTCGATAGCTATGAAAGGTGTGAACGCTCGGGCGGGGAGGGGCACAGTGAGAGTAATTATATCCGCTCAACCTAAAGAAGGAATAGTAATTACTACTTAGGAAATAGTGATCGCTATTCACATACCAATTATAGCCCTGCTCTGTAGTGACTATCCGCTAGTCCTAATAAAAATAGTAATTGCAATTTTTTGTCCCTCACTGGTTCAACGCCGCACTTGCGACCTTGATTATCGATTAGGTAAGCTCCCATGCAAGGCCCCCAGCATCGAGCTTCCGAACTACCCTTTCATACAGACACCTGATGCTACGAACTGCAACCCGCCCACTCTCTTCGACAGCCCACACCTTCCGCCGAAACTTTCACAAATCGCCCAAGATGACTGACCCCGTTCCTCTAAGCGAGCTCCCCACGCTCAGCCTGCTCTATAAGCTGAAGCGCATCCCCCCCGCCGAAGATGAGTCGCCCGCGTACAAACCCAACGCAACCTTCAACGACAAGATCTCGGTCATAAGGCAGGACATCACCTCGCTGGCCATCGACTCCATCGTCAATGCCGCCAACCCGTCATTGCTAGGTGGTGGCGGTGTCGACGGCGCAATCCACTGCGCAGCAGGCCCCAAGCTCTACGATGAATGCGAGACGCTCGATGGCTGCGAAACCGGCTCTGCGAAGATAACCGACGGCTACGAACTGCCCGCGAAGAAGGTCATCCACGCTGTCGGGCCGGTGTATTGGTCGACGAAGAAGAAGGGCAAACACACGCGGCTTCTATCCGGCTGCTACCGCAAGAGCTTGGAGCTGGCGACAGAGAATGGGCTGAAGAGCATTGCCTTCAGCGCGCTGAGTACGGGCGCCTATGGGTATCCGAGCGGAGAGGCGAGCGAGGTGGCGCTGGACACGGTGCGGACCTTCCTGGAGGAGGGCAAGGGCGACGAGCTGGAGCGGGTCGTGTTCTGCAATTTCCTGCAAAAGGACGAGGATGCCTACTTCAAGAACATACGGTACGTTTCAAAACCCCCACTGGTGAATTATTGGAGACACTGACAACAGACAGGAAGTACTTCCCGCCCACCGAGACCTCCAAGGAGTCGTCCGCAGTGGAGCAGACATCGACCGACGCATCTGAACTCGCCGCGAAGCTGCCTGACGCGCCCGCCGCCGACCCGAAAGATCCCGCAGAGCCCTCTACAAAGAAGCAGAAGACGGAAGCGGTAGACGATGACTTTGTGGTGGTGGACAGGGAGGAGGCTCAAGAGGCGGATGCTGCGTCCAAGACTGGGTAGCCGCATTTCTTGCCGTGGCTAGATAACCAGTTCAGACCTTCGGGCCACGATATGCATAATTAATGGGCATAATCAATGGGTGGGGCGTTATGATACTTCAAACACGAATATACCCAAGTTGAATATTTGCTGTTGGTGCCTTCCTCTCCTTTATACTTCAGGTGGGAACGTCACGTGCTAGTGCAGGATCTGCGACCTCGGGACCCAGATATGCACGTCGGCATTTTCCCCCATATCTTGTTCTATCCCATCAGAAATTGTTATCGTCGATGCCCCTACCCGGCGACCCCGTTCTTATGTTGAGTTTCATCATTCATGTGTGGACAACATGGGTGGCTCGTATTGTGGCCAATCACACAGGTCCCAGGACGCCGCACAAGGCTGCTAACGCAACGTCCCCCCAGACTCCGCCAATATGAAAAGAAGGAGGCGGGGTCTGACCGGTGCCCGTATACAAATCACACTCCAGAGGTCCTTTCTCTGCCTGCATTACCGCATTCTTGATATAACATGAAAAATACTGCTGTGCGCGCTGCCACATCTGCAGCCAAAAAAGGCTGGAAGGAAGGAGAGCCATGGGAAGACGTCGGAACTGCCGTTAACGAAGCACGCGGTTTCCATTTTATCGATGCGGGCCCTGAGACCGGCCTTGTCCGAGATATACATCTTCCCAACCCGACCGAAACCATCTACGACCATGAAACTGCTGCTCACGGCGAACATTGCACTTCTCGAATCACCCTCTCACGCCTACTAGCCCAGTCAGCCCATGATGGCTGCGTGCGCTGCATGTTACTTCTACGAGGCTACCGCACTGCACTTGTTGGTGATTGGAATGGCTTCACGAGTAGCCCGGAATGGCTGAACAACTACGGTGTCTTTGAACTCTTCAAGAGAAGGCCCCGACCAGGAGACGTTGGAGTGAGACAGCAAGCAGCTTACTTTGAGATCTTCACAGACTATACCAAGCCCCATGTGCCGTCCTTTGCGCCCAGAGGCATTCCCTCGGGTGACACTGGTTCACCGGCAGCTCTCGAGTTCATCCAGAAACAGCTAAGGGCATGTGTTCAAAATCATCCTCGGTGTGGGGGTAAGCAAATCAAGCCACTCCCTACCCGAGTTTTAGTCATTGAAGATATCGACCACATACGCCTATGGGAAACTGGAGGAGTCTCTGAGCAGTATGCCGCGTTGAGCCCAGACTTGGCAACAATCAGTCTGAAAAAGTCAGACTGATTGTTTGATTGCTTTGTAAGCAATCAGTCAAACAGTCTGAAGGGCTCTAATTATCCAATCAAACAGTCTGAAAGTTGCCAGACTAATTAATTGATTGGCTAAATATAGCCTTTTTTCTTATGGATTTAGTAGATAAATCAATATTAATATATAGCCTAAAGTCGCGATACTTTTTTAGTGTTAAGGTTTTAGAGAGTGAAAAATCTAACGCCTTACCTAAATAGGCAGCTCTACCTAAACTTTTAATGACATAGCTTCCACTATTAACACCTAGCTACTTCTACCTATACTCTCTACTCTACGCGCCCTCCTACATCTACGCTGCTCTATAGTATGAACAGAAACGCGAAAAGAGTCTTTAGCGAGCGTGTTACACGCGCAAACCGCAAAAATACGGCCCTGATATCGCCCTCCCTTGCTCCTGAACTTGATGACGAGCCTAATGAAGTCTAACTAATAGATAATGATAATCGCGACAAGCAATTTAATAGCATTAAGTGGAGACGTGTCCCACACCTACAGCGATAAGAAGAGGACAGCAAGAGAGGCTTTACAAGCTGGATATACGAATATGGGTGGCCTCTGTGGCATAGCAGGAAGTAAAAGAGGTAGTAGCTCTGCAAATATTATTATATCTACAAAATGCCGCGTAGTAAATATGACGTACACACATTAACTTCCTCTACTGGTACATACCTCTCTACTAACACTCTAGGCCATAGATTTAATAAGGATAGGCTAATAAGCTTTAACCTGTTACTGAGTACAAGCTTAATCATCCATTAGTTACAATGGAATGGTGTTGAAGTATCACAGAAGCTAGCAAATAAGATGGCATTAAGCTTCTCATAGAAGTGATTCTGGGACGCGCTTATTAACTAGATAGTCGCCGATAACTAGTCGCTCTGAGTTGTAGAAACTGCTGCCTTCCACCAGCTAATTAAAGCTGCTAATCCTATTACAGAGCAGTTAGTTTGGCGGAGTCATAATTCTCTTAGCCACCATATCCTGAGCGAATACCACGCGATGATCCCGGCCGTTACGCAACACCTAAAGAAGGCCTGATCCCTTATCTATATATCCTTTAACAATTGGACTACGTATGGCGGCAAGCGCGCTCTCACTAGGATATGTGTACATTATCTGGACGAGCAGGGTAACATTTAGGACTATGTGCTTAGGCTACCGCAGCTCTATGGCCGCCACTCTAGTGAGAACATTACCTACATTGTAAGTAAGACTCTCTAGATCTTTAATATTAATGAATCGCGACTTAGCTACTTTGTACTTAATAACGCGACGAATAATGACGCAGCTGTTAACGCGCTGGCTACACAGTACAACTTCTAGGCGCCCCATTGATGACTCCGCTGTACATGTTATATCCTTAACCTAAGCGCTCAATTAGTGATATGGGGCAAAGATAAGGAAGCCTTTAAAAATGAGGACTTGAATTTATAGGTAAAACTAAGCGTCTAGCCTCCTCACTTTCCTGCCACCTGCTAACTACTTACTAGGAAGAAGAAGCGTTTCTTGATAAGTGGCGAAAGTACGGCCTGATTAGTGTACTATTTAATATTATCGCGTCTATCTATACCTCGCAAACCCAAGAGTTATTTAAGAAGCTACAAGTTCAGGAGGCCAAGCAGCTAGGCAAGTCATTATTAGAGACTTATGAGCTTATACGCCCT
>ML976999.1:34743-51678 GCA_010015675.1 Byssothecium circinans | reverse complement strand
AGTCCAAAAGCCACGTACTCTGTCAAACAGTCAAACAGTCTCAATTCACGCTGAAAAGCTTGGCAGTCAAACAAACAGTCCAGCGGCCTCGAAAACGCAGTCAAATAGTCCGTACGCTCTCTGGACTGACTGTTTGATTGTTGCCAAGTCTGGTTGAGCCACTGCTGGGGAAACCAACACGTCTTGACAACAACATCAGTCACCTACGAGGACCGCAAGGAGAGAATACACTGGACGGGTCTCCCAAAGACCTTCCAAGACGCCATCGATTGCTGCCGAAAACTGGAAATTCGCTACATCTGGATTGACTCGCTGTGTATCCTGCAAGACTCACACGAGGATTGGGACTATGAAGCAGGGCAGATGAAACATGTCTATACGAATGCTTTTGTAACGCTGGCTGCAGCTGCGGCCAAGAACTCCACGGAAGGGTGCTACCGTAGACAAGAGTTGCAAAGCTATCGGATAGCAGAGGTTCAGACGCAGAGTGGCCCGACCGATCTTTTCGCAAGAAGAATGTGGCCCCATCCGTGCTGGCAAGACGCCGGTGCGCTGATCCCGTTTGACCCTCCCGAGGCGCAGGAATTACCTCTTTTGACTCGCGCCTGGGTCCTGCAAGAACGACTTCTGTCTGCGCGCATCATTTACTTTACGAAGAACGAGATCATGTGGGAGTGTCGCCAACTGAGGACTTGCGAATGTCTTGCGGGTGGTGGCGCCCCTGACATCTTCGCGAAGTATGCTACACTAAAGGAAAGGTTCCTCACAGGGAAAGATATTCTACAACCATCTCTTGACTCTGGATTACCCACTTTACAGACCTGGCAGAAGTTTGTCGACCGCTATACATCACTCTGCCTCACAAAAGCTACAGACCGGCTTCCTGCTTTGTCGGGTATAGCTGAGCAAATGGGTCAACGCCAGTTCGGCACGTTCTATGCAGGACATTGGGAGCTCAACTTTGTCAACTCGCTTTGCTGGCTCGCAGCGACCCCTTCGTCGCGAGAACCAGACACATCCGTTCCCTCCTGGTCATGGGCCGCAGCCGAGGGTAGTCGTGTCCTTCATCAGATAGACCCAGGTGTTTCCATTGCCTCGTTCCTCGACATCGATTGCGTGCCATCTGGTGCGAACCCGTACGGTGCAGTCAAAAGCGGCGGTTTAACACTTAGAAGTACACTGCGAACGGCGCACGAACTCAAAGCCAATGATATCCAAGAACATGAGGTCTACGGACTTGTATATAGCGATCTCAAAATTGGCGCTTCTGATATGTGGATACACTGGGACCACACTCAAGAGATTAGACAAGGTCTACATGTCGGGTCCAGGTTACACTTTTTCCGTCTCACTGAGGGCCTCTGGCTTGTTTTGGACTATGTGGATTGGCGTGAATGGTGGCCAGTTTACCGCAGGAGAGGGTTGATGTCACTAATAATACATAAGCAAAAATCCAAAGAAATGGATGGCGAGCCAAGTACGGGGAATTTCGAACAGAATGGAGATTTCGATCCTGTGGGCGGAAAGGTTCAGAGCATTATCATTGTCTAGAGGCCTGGAGAATGTCGATGGTGAGATGAAGTTCGGCTGCCTCACGATGGATGTGGAGCGGAGAAACAATTCCAGCCCCCAACCGGCATCACAACAAGACGCCGAGATTGGCATCCCGTTACCCCACACACGCCAACCCTCCCTCACCACCTGTTTCTCGATATTTTCGCGCCCAAGTCCTGTAGCCAAGTGCCACAACACTTCTTTGCCTATAAGGCGATGGCGCTAAGCCTACCAACGATAACCGCCAAGCGGCTATTCCCCAGGTTATCGCATCGGCTTTCCCGGAGAAGAAGGTGACGGGAAGATGTGCGGCCCGCGTGAGAGGCGTACAGTACCCCGCGTTGTGTGTTACTGGGGTTGGTATGGAATATAAACGTGAAGTGAAGGAATGAACCCGGGAGAGATCATTGCGAATTTCGTCTAAAATCGACCAAGAGACATCGATCGCAAGAAGACACCACCGTAAAAACGAAGCAGAAGACTAAATATGGGTTGGAATACTCACGCGTCTGGCACAGCGGACCCGCCTGAGGTGCGCAACTGGCGCATTCACTTCATCGCCCTAGTGGCTTCGATGTCTGCACTTGCCAGTAAGTCGCATCCTCGTTATCAAAAAATGTAGAGGTCTAACATACTACAGTGGGCTACGACACCGCAGTCATCGGCGGCACAATGGCCCTTCAATCCTTTATCCGCGACTTTGGCTGGGAAAACGTCTCCAAGACCACCCGCGACACTATCCAAGCAAACATCGTCTCCACGTTCCAAGCAGGCTGCTTCTTCGGTGCACTGCTTACGTTCCCAATTGCCGAGAAGATTGGACGAAAGAAGACTGTCATGATTGCGGGCACCGTCTTTCTACTTGGTGGCACGCTTATGACGGCTGCGCAGGGAAACTTGAATCTGATATATACTGGCCGCGCGATCGCTGGCCTGGGAATCGGCGCATCATCGCTCACAGTGCCTGTGTATATCGCTGAAGTTGCACCGCCCTCGATCCGCGGCCGCCTTGTTGGTATCTTCGAAATCGCGTCGCAGGGGGGAGGTATGCTGGGATTCTGGATCAATTACGCTACAGACCGGACTATTGACGGGCATAACGAAGCACAATGGACGATACCTCTCGCCTTGCAACTCTTTCCAGGCGTAGCGCTAGTCTTTGGCATGTTATGGTGTCCCGAGTCGCCACGATGGCTCGCGCGAGGCGACAACTTCGATGGCGCGGAGCGAATATTGGTAAAATTGAGAGGCTTACCTGCGACCGATCCGTACATCATGCATGAGATGGGTGAGATACGTGCGCAAGTTGAGGAGAGGAGTACAAACCATATGAGCAAGAAAGCGCAGTTCAAGAAACTCTTCCAAAAGGGCACTAGGAATCGCATGGGTATCGGGCTAGCACTCATGTTTCTGCAATCATTCACCGGTGTAAGCAAAGCTCTCACACTGCATTCCACTTTCGACACAAGCATTGCTGACCACCCACAGGTAAATATCATAACCTACTATGCCCCGCGTATTTTCGAGACCCTCGGCATAGCTGGCACTTCGCTCAAGCTCTTCTCCACGGGCTTCTATGGCATCGCTAAAACCCTCGGCATGATAACCTTCACAGTCATCGTCATTGAAAAAGTCGGCCGCCGCAAAGGTCTCGTCTGGGGCGCCTTCCTCGGCTGCATTCCCATGTGGTATATCGGCGGGTATGTGATGCGCGCCGATCCCGCTGCGGCCGCTGCTCGCGGCGACGTTTCGCGTGATGGTTGGGGATACCTCGCCATGGTATGTGTATATGTCAACGCGTTTATCATTTGCGCGACCTGGCAGGGCATTACATGGACTTATGCGAGTGAGATTTTCCCCCTCGATATTCGCATGTTGTGTGTGAGTTTGACAACCGCGGATACGTGGTTGGGGAGCTTCATTATTGCCAGGAGTACACCTTTTATGATTTCTGATCTGGGGTATGGGGCCTACTTCTTCTTTGCCTCGATCTTATTGATGATGGGTGTTTGGGCTTTCTTCTTTGTTCCTGAGACGAAAGGCGTTACGCTGGAAGATATGGATGCGTTGTTTGCGATGCCAGTGGCTCAGGTTGTGTGGGCGCAGGTTAGGAGAAAACCGCTACCGCTGGGCGTGGGTGAGACGGAAGCGGAAGCTGGGAAACGGAAGGGCTTGGTTGATGATGGTGGGGAGAAGGAGAGTGGAACAGAACGGGTGGAGGTTTTACCGACTGGTGAGGAGAAACGGTGAGGAAGGGGCGAGCATGGATGGTGGTAGGACGGTAGGACCGAAGAGGAAGTTGATGCGTTGGTGAGGTTGCGGGGCGTAAGTAAGTCAGAATATGTAGATTGAGATGCTAGCGCTTACTAAAAGATTGAGTCCATCCACAACACATTCAAGTGGTCTGCTTGACCCGTACGAGTTCGAAAGTTCCTCACCGCTTCAAATCCTGCTCGTATTTACATCCCCTCTAGCTCTTTCATGCTATCTTGCGGTTAATGTTGACTCGCGTTGCTGCCTTTCGTATTGAAGACGCCTGTGACTGGTGAATAACAATGTTATGAAAATCTCTCGTTTACGTTTGGGGGCCTTTGCTTGAAGAACTTTTTCAATGGAGTCAGGATCCTATCGTTATCAATACACGCGCACTATTCAACCACATTCACACCGTTCAGCATCTCGTCACCTCTGAAGCCTGAAAGTTTTCGGGCATACTCAAAAGGCTTGTAAAATACATGCTCTCGGCACAGGCACATGCACTTCATGATTCGCATGTTGCCTAGTTGTAGGATTCATCAGGAGCAAATGTGATGTTTCGGAAAATACGATGAACTGGGAAGTGGGTTGTACTCAAGAACTCTCGCCATCATGTCCCGATACCCTGTTGACCAATCAAACTGGTTCAAAACCAAGGTATACAAAAAATAGATGTGGAGGTGACAGGTGGTGAGCTGTGCTTACGAGAGCGCGCGAGTAAGCGACAGCGTGGAGATTATATTACTAGGGAAGGCAGATATCGTAAGGCGTTGTTAGAGCTCTGAGCTCATATAAAGTGCGGCGGATAGTTCGCTGTCGGGAACGTTGGTTCAGACTTCAAGGACTCTTGAAGACTCCCATTGTCGATTTCTCCCTTTACTACATCTCCTTAGAACGAAGAACAAACCGTACCCATGGTCTTTCCTCCCGCAATCGCGGGTATTCTCGTGGGCGCTTGGGCGCTTCTCAATGCTACTCCGTAAGTGAGTCCTTATTTCACATTGCTTGCCACCCACAATTGCTTTCCAATCGTTCCATATCGCAGGACTCCAAGTCATGGCCAAACTTCTGGTGGTAAGAGCCATGTGCTAACTGCGCCAAAGTACTCATCTTAACGGCACCCCAATCATCGAAAAGCCTGTAATTGGCGTTGCTCCTGTGGGATTGATCACTTACTCCTCTGAGGGATACATGTCTGCAAATCTAGCATCTACGGACCCTGAAGACAGACCGTTGAGTCTCCGTTACCCGGCACGGGAAGGAGACTCGGATGTGGAATGGGCGATTGTGGGGAAGAAGAACTTGAACTATGCTGGGAACTGTAGTGTTGAACCGGTAAGTGGTTTTCGCGCTTCGTTTCCCACCGCTTACTATATGGGTCTATCGCATAAGCAAATGCAGCAGAGGATGCGAAAGTTTTAGAATTACTTAACTAATAATTCAAATCAGTGGTCTACGCCTACGAACGGAACGCTAACCCACGGTCCTTTATCTGTAGCCAACGTGCCGAGTTGGACTGGAACGAATCAGACGAGGAACTATAGAGTGACGCAGGAGGGAGACAGGACGGTCCTGCATTTATGGGTGCCGTATGTGGAGCTGGATAGAATTGCGAATTTGTTCTGGTATAAGCTGGGGCCGAGTCCGTTCTCGTGATGCAAAAGCTATGGCGTGGAAAGTCCACATGAGTAGAAAGTAAAACCCCTCTAGGCTGGATGAAGTTTACAACACATTCGTCTTGATCAATGTTCCCGGCGCCAGTATTCTGTAATCTCCCTGTAATAACCAGTTCCGCTTATTGACTATTGACAGTTCGGCCTTCTTTACTGCAAATGTGATGCGACCTTGGGAAGCTTGGATTCATCATAGCATAGAGTTATTGATCCAGCGCGCTATGTGTTCCTTCCTATAAATTATCTGTGCAAGCTCCCCTTCATAGTGCATTTTATATATCCAAAGAAATTGGTGGGTGAGCTAAAAAAAATTAATTCCGGATCCGAAATTCCCACCCAATCAGCATCATTTCGAGTGGCCACTATAACTCGACGCTGTTATGGATGTAGGTCTGCGGTTAGCATTGAGTTGAACGCACCGTCTGTCAAGTTTATATCTAGCGAATACATTGCATCATAGTGGAACTGCAACCAGGTTTCCTTACAAGGCATGGCCGTTGGATATTCCACATATATGGTTCCTCGCGACCCGGGCATCTTCCCTGACCCGAAGTCTAAACCAGAGCGATGGCTCTACCTCGCGTCGGCAAAATATGAACTCTTACGGCAGTGCGATGGTAGTAGGGGCAGGGGGCCGGTGTACGCCGAATTAGAACCGGCGTTAGGTACTCTCTCGGACGATCACGAATGAAAATGTAATTGCATAATTTGCGTGATACATATTACACGCGCAATGGAGAGATAGCAATACACAATCCGCATCAAAGGAAGACGCTAGGAAGGTGGCATCGTGTCGCCCTAGAGCCTATCGGTAGAACGCTTTATTCGGAGATACCGTATAGTGCGCTGTAATGTCTGGAGTGGAAAAGGAAACGGATGTTTGCGATACGAGGACTTTCGTTATGGGAGTGATTTTCTAAGACCCAGCTCCGCTCCACCAACGTTCTACTTCAAGCTCTGCACGGCCCACGTAGGGTACTCCTCTTTGCTCTCCTCTTTCTGAACTTGCGCAGCCTTCACTCTGGTTTGAATCCATTCTCCAGCGGTGATGTTATCCTCTTTCTCACGATCTCCTAATTCCGGAATAAACTCACTCCCGTCAACCCGCTTCATGATACACTCATCCTCCGGCCTCGTGAAATACGCAAGCGAATATCTCGTCATCTTGGCCTGCGCCCCCGGTGCGTAAGTAACCCGATGCAAGGGACTCTTGAACAAGCCGTTTGTAAACTTGACCATGGCGTCGCCGAGATTAATGATAGCGCAATTTGGAACGGGCTTCAGCCATCGCCAGTTTTTCTCCTCTGCGCTCATACTAGGCGGAAGAACTTGAAGACCACCAAGCACATTGAAGAGAACAGTGATACTGCCGTAATCGGTGTGCGGCACCAAACTTGTGCGGCGATCTTCCTCAGGCTGCGGAGGGTACTTGATTTGGCGCGTCTGATCCGAGGATATGTGATCAATGCGATGCTTCTCTTGCAGTGCTCCCACCCGTACCCCAAGCGCGACTTCTAGGCGTTCCAGAATTCTCATCGACAGTGCATGGCACCGTTTGATGAATGGTGCATATATGTTACGATGTCGATTTACGAGCTCGGGAGCAGAAAGAGGAGGAGTGAGACCTAGGATATCGTTCTTGCTAAGGCACCAGAACTCACAACGATCTGGAGTTCCCTTCGCATCGACACGGCCTGTACCAGCTGCTTTGTAGCTACAGACGCGTTTTAGTTTTCGTGGTAACACAGACGAAATTTGCGACGTGATATGACTTACCCAAGAACCGTTCCCGAAAGCATATGGTATTTCATTTTGGTTTCCAGATCTAGATCGAAGATTTGCTCCGAAAGGCTGAGAATCCGATCCACATCTTCCATTAGGTTGTAACCCTCCTTACTCCCTGAGAGATCGAGAATGAAGAGGCCTGTTTCGGTACAGGCCTCGTACATTCTCCTGCTTTCGTCTGCATCGTTCGAGAGAATTTTCGAGAGGGAGAGTGTTTTGACTCGCAACAATGGCACTTCAGAGGGGAACTCGGGGACCGAAAGCGGACTGCTAAATGCCATGTCGATTGGATTGATTTGAATGATGCCTTTGTTGAGGATAAGAGAGTAATAGAACGAGGCGGTCCAGGGTTGCGATGGAATGGGCTTCAATGATACTGTGTAGAAAGACGGTTTTCCAATGGATGGTTCGAAGACGGGACTCGCAATTCCGGCGGCGTGATGGCATACGCCACTCACCTACTCTGCACCCCTGGCACCTCTCCACCACCACCCAATTTGGCCGGAAGCGAGTTCGCATTATTGGACTTCCTGTGTTGCCTTCCCGCATTATTGCTGTGCCTTACTCTTACGTGTATGAGGGCTGTACGGCAACACGAATTTCAAATAATCGGGGAAAGAGTTTGATGCGGCGAGCGCGTAAATATGGTCCATTAGTTGCCGTAGAAAGTCTACCTTATTTAAAATTAGCCTGCCACGCCTGGCCGCGGTGTAGTTGAATGCCAAACGTCGTTTTACTATTGCATGTTGAGGGTACACGCAATGTACCCAGCGGCGCAGTCCAATCGGAGATAGGTTTGCGCACCCCCCATCCCAAAAACCGTGCGATTGCATACCCGCCTCCCGTACGCATTGGTCGGGGTTTATTACCGCCACCGTCCCTTTCTCGCATCAGCACGCTCAGTTTGAAGACGCCTTTGACATGACACAGCTCGAAGTTCACCCCGATTTTCAGTCCAGGCCATGGTGCATGGCAATAATCCAGTCTCCGTCCACCGAATCAATACCCTGGCCATCGCGGCCCGCGAAGGCGCCTGCCGACCATTCCTATTCTCTATTTTCCCGAACGCTACATACACCTAGCACAATCCCATCTGGCTACGCCATGTGGGAAGCTGACCCTGAAGGTGGAAAGACTGGTCAAGCGTTACTACTGGTGTCCATGGGCGATGATGTGAACTACTACCCCAACACACTGCATGGCGGAATAGTGGCTGCACTGATAGATGGTATGCACAATCAATCTTATACATGCATACTGTTTGGTCGTATATGACTATCAGATACATAGCTGACCTGATTGATAGAAGCAATGGGGCTACTGGTCTTTCGAAAGATGGGCTGGAAAACCGGCATCGGCTCGGGTACCTTAACAGCAAAGATAGACATCACCCTGCGCGGACCTGTGGAGACGCCAGGTGTGTGCCTTGTTCGTGCATGGGCAGATGACCAGGAAGCGCAGAGGCAGGGAAAGAAGTGGTCGGAGATGAGGAAGCTATGGGCATTGGCGACTATCGAGGACGGAGATGGCCGCACGTTAGTTGAGGCGAAGTACATGTTTATCCAGCCCAAGAAGACCGGGAAACTATGATAGGTCGCACAACCGAGTAGATCAGATTGCTTCGGGGTTAGGACTCCCGCAGCAGGGCGGAATGTAAACGCATCTTGCTTCTGTGTCACTTACATGCTTGTTGGTCAACTTACTTGAGTAATAGGAAGTGTTTGTTGTTTGGACCTCGCCCTCGCATCCCTCGCATAGATATTGAAATGTAAACCTATGAAGTAAAGGAGAATAAATAACTAACATCTAATAACTAAGTGAGGCAAGGTTGCTAAAGAAAAGCTAGCGCGTTTAGTACTGTACCGCGCTCAGTGGGGCTCTACGTTATAAGGTTATAAAGTAGGGAGTTCTGATAGGATTCGCTTAGCGACTGTACAGTATAACGCGAAGCTTATATTGGTGGCGCACCAAATTTTTGGTACAAGCTTAGCTGAAGCTTAAGGTAGGTTACTTCTTGGGTGCTTTTTGCAGATTGATCTTTTCTTGTCCTTGGAGTATAGCATTTGGACATGTCGACTAAGATACGATCTGCTTATGATTGATGCCACAACAACAAAACGCGGTGTGGTGGTGAGGTTCCCTGCCGCGGTTGCGTATTGTCAAAAAGTGTGTGCACGTGCAGCGTTGCAACCCACTTGGTCGTCCGCGGGGCACAAAGACTAAACTAACCGAAACACCTCGAATGAGGACAAATACAGAGAGGGTGAAGATGAGAGCGTTGCGGGAGGGAGCGAGCAAGCAGCACAAAGGAACAATCAAGTACGACGACGAAGAGGAAGAAAAGACAGTCGACGCAGCGTTTCTCGCAACAGTCCTCCAAGCGGTGATGCTGTCAGCGACGTCGATCCCTCGTTGACTCCCACGTTCTGGAGCTCATGGGGATTGACAAACTACGGCGCTTGCTAATGGGATTCATTGACAAAGAATGCACGTTCAGATCTGGAGATGTTTGATGCCGCATCCAGTGGGAGCACCTCAGCGAATTCGATCCCAGTGGGCTGTGATCAGCTTATGATTGGGAACCTACCGACGAACAGCTACTTTCCACGGATGGACGACCCGTTACTACTGGTTGACATCACCACAAGTTTAACCCCAAATTCTTTAGTCGGCTACCCTCGCAGCCCGACAGGTTTCGAAGGCGGATTTGAATGCAACGATTCACCATAGCTGCACGAGACGTGGAGGTGGAATATAGAACCAGAGAAAGGGGCAAATGGGTTGATTATGAAGGCGGTTGCGTGGCTGGGGAGGGCGATGGGGGTGGAGGAGAGGCTGGTGAAGCGCTACTGGATTGGCAATGGGGAGAAGAAGCAGCTGTAGGCTCTTTTGTATAGTGCTTACTGATTTGTGACTCTATTCCATTGAATGCTTTCAAAGCCAGGACAGGGCGTCGGTGATCTGAGTTGTCTCGTCGATATGACTCTCGTTGTAAAAGACATCAGGCGGATAAGCTTGCATCCAGGCATCCAGTTGCTCCCAGTCCATAGCATCATCCAAACCACTTCTCATTCCAAGGAACGGATCGCCCAGCAAAGCCTGGGAGGTCGGCGGGTCGAGAACACCCTCATTAGGTGGGGCAGGCAGCATGTTTTCCAAAATAGTGCTGCCCGTCTCGTCCCCAACCTTCGGACGACTTTGAGGAGCCTGAAGCCTAACAGAGCTCGCTCGAGTATAGAGTCTCAACAAGGGACCCCACAACGAGCTCTTGCGGTTCATCGGCCTGTCCTTTGACTCTCCGAAGACCTTGTCCAGCACCTGCCACGCTCGATCAATAGCAGCCCCCTGTGTATGCTTGCACACTTGGGTCAGCAAATAGGCCATAGCATGCCACTGGCTATATTGACAGCGGAAGAACCAGCCGAACTGGCCAAAATCGTCAGGTAGCTGGCGTGTGATCTCTAGCACATCGACATTGTAGGATATTACAAGCTCGTTTATGTTGTCCCCAGCACCGGACTGGGTGCTTTGAGAGGCATCGTACGCCATTTTCCACAGCTTGGTGATAATGTGACGGCCTCCTAGGAATAGCAGGCGATGCAGAGACACTGACTGGTCAAGATAGGCGAGGTAGGTCTCTTCGTAGAGGCGAATCTCCTCTTTGGTCAACTCCTCAATCTCGGAGGCGGACAGCGAGCATATACCAAGCTTCCATCGCTTCATGCGCATGTTCGCTTGAGCGAACCTCATCCTGACCAAGCTCGCCGTCATCTCTGTGAACTCTTTCCTTGGGGAAATGCTGCCCAGGTCTTCCGCAGCCAGGTCAGCGTCGTTGAGGTGCAGGGGCAATTGCGTGTCGACGGCAAGAGGCATGTGAGGCTCCAAGCCCACATTGTCGGCGAGGCGGATGTCTAGCTGGCACAGCGACCACCAGAGGCGGCGGCGCACTTCGGTGGCGATGGGGTGGAGTTGAAACGACGTGCTGTCGGAATGAAGCCCCATGCCCTGGGCGACGCCCATGGCGATGCCGCTCAGAGTCCAGGCGACGCGAGCGTTGTTCCAAGGAGCGCATGTGATGAGCAGCAGCATGGCCTGCAGCACGACAATCTCCTGGTGATCATCCATGCGCACTGGGACAGGGCTTGCTCAAGCGCATAGCGATAACCGACGAGGACGACCATCCTGTCTTCGTTGTGTAGCTGCAGGCACTCTTCGGCGGACATGGTGGTGACGGTGGAAAGCCACACGGCGAAGAGCAGGGCTTCGGCCGAAGGGCTGATGCTCTTGATGTCCCTGACGGCGCTTGCGACCAGCGTCTCGACGGCGGGCTTATACACGATCTTGACGAGGACGTCTACGCGGCGCGTGTAGTAGTCCCACAGACGCGGCATGACGTCGGGCGGTGGGTGGTATGCCTTTAGGTTCCGCTTTGGATGGCCGCCCCCGAACAGTGGACTGCTCTCCAATACGGCATAGGAGCTTAGCTTTGCATGTGCATATGGCTTCTTGTCGTCGACTTCATTTTCAAGCACGGATTCCAGCGCCGCCACCTCGTCCGCCTTTGCGCGGCCGATGTAGCGGGACTTGCTAGAGCCTGCGCCTACAAGCAGCCTGCGCCCGTCTCTGGAGCCAAAGCGCCCAAAGCTCGCATCGCGCAACTCGTGGAAACACGGCGTCTCCATCGGCATCGGCATCGGCATCGGCATCGGCATCGGCATTGACATCGGCATCGGCATCTGAGCTGTCTGTGGGCGCGTTCGTCGTCGGCAGCTTCGGTGTGGGTGGGTTCGCGACGGTGATGGCGGGCTTCTGCGTCTTGCGGGGGCGGCGAGAATTGTAAACGCAGGCGAGGCCGGAATCTTTGCAGTGGACGCAGGTGGGAAGGATCCTTTCGCACTTGACCTTGCGTGCGCGACAACGGGCGCAGGCGTACTGGTGATATTCAAGCTGGCCGTAGCCAGCCATGGTGTGGCGGTATCTATAGGCCGGCTATGTGTGCAATGTAGTATCCTACAGAAAGTTATTAGCCGTTTCGAGTTAGGCATATTACTACAACAAGTTAGAGTAACTATTAAGACGGCCACCCTCTCACCCTCTCAAGCTAGCTACTTTTCCTTAGCAACACCAACTCTATTATTACCGTAAAATACTTAAACTAATAATATAAAGCACTACAACCATAATAACGCTACTCTACTATGCGTACTAGTTTTCCTTAGTAATACTAACTACCGCCTCAGTCTTTTTGGTCGAAAGCATATGTCGGAAGGGGAAGCAAAGAGACCGAATGAATTCCTTGTGAAACTGCGACCAGTCAATATCAACACCAGCCCGGAAGAGTGTCGCAAGCGCGCGGAAGACACTGTAAGCCAGTTTTCCTTGGAAGACTTCAGGATGGGGATCAGCCGGTTGGCTGGGGCGTCCAGACTTCTGTGAACGAGACCCACGCAAACAGGATCCGGACCGACTTCAACCCATGCAGTGTTCGATTTCGCGATGCTGCTCGATTGGTACGCTTGCAAGGCTCCCGCGCAATTCACGTGCTCACGAGCTTGACGTCGGTATGAAGCAGAGAAAATACCTCTTTCGCCAGCCTTGATGACACGGCCAAGAAGCGTTGATGACACGGGGATTGCAGGGGCCGAAAAAGCCACTGCTTGCGCTATGGTTTCAAAGTCGTCCAGAATTGGATCAACGTGACGCGAGTGGAAACCGTACGGGACCTTAAGCAGAGTCGCCCGAGAGCCTTGCTTCTCCAAGTTGGACCTCAACGCCTTGATGTCAGCAATAGGACCACTGACAACTGTTGCCTGTGGAGCGTTGATGCAAGCCACGGACAACTTGGGGTCGAGGGAAACAAGATCCTGGGCAGCAGAGATATCTTTGTCGATCGCGAGCATGGCATACTCTCCGGCAGTCAAGCGCGCTTCTATCAACCGGGCGCGGTGGCTGACTAGGAAAAGAGTATCGCTAACGGAAAGCACGCCAGCCGTGCACAAGGCGGCGTACTCCCCCAAGCTGTGCCCCATGACCAAGGTGGGCTGCACACCCCATGTTTTCAACATCTGCACTATAGCAAACTCAATTGTGACGATAGTGAGCTGAACGCAAATAGCAGAAGCCGTGGTTATGTCTGCGGTATCGCCTGCAATGAGATCCATGAAGCTTAGGAACCCTTGGTATTGAGCCATTTGATGATACGTTTCAATCAGTTCGCGGAATGCCCAGCTGTATTCGTAGAGCCCTTTTCCCATACGTATGTATTGTGATCCCTGGCCGGTGAAGGTAAAGACGGTGCTCAAGGCTGCAGGCTTCGTTCTGGGATCATTCGACTTGTTCGCAACAGCTTTCCGCAGGAGGTTAATGAGCTCTCGAGTCGACTTGGCTATGTAGGCTATGCGAAGGACTTCGTGCATGCGACGTGCAGTCGTCGTGTACGCAACGTCTGCAAGCTTCACGTTGGGATTGTGAGTCAAGTATTCCAACAGCCTCTGACGGTTTTGTTGCAATGATGCCAGAGTTCGACCGGTGATAGTAACGACGTGGTGGGTAAGTGGGTTCTCGTTCTTTCTCGCTGGCACCGGCGGCTCTTCAACCACTAGTGACGTGTTACCTCCTGACGCGTCGAAGCTGTTGACGAGACATTTGATCTTGCCATTGTCTGAAGTTGGGCTAGGTTTCAAACTCCACTCTTTCCCAGCGACACCGGCAATGCGAACATGCACGTTCTCAAGCTTTGGGAAGTGGTGGTTGAGCTTGAATGGAACACCTGGCTGGGATGGGATCCTACGCTCTCGCATCATCATTAGCACCTTGATAAGAGACGTAACGCCGGCGGCGGCCCCTCCGTGGCCTACACTGGCCTTGACCGCGCCTACCGTTAACATGTTGTTTTTCGCCCTCCCTTTGCCTAGAACTTTGCCGACGGACTTCATCTCCTCGTAATCTCCAGCTTGCGTACCGGTTCCATGCATCTCAACATACGCGATCTCATTGGGAACCACACTACTTGGCCGGAGAACTTCGTAGATTCTAGCCTGTGATTCGGCGCTTGGATGTGCGATCGATGTCGAAGTTGATGTGTAGGTTCTCGCGGATCCTCTGATAACTCCAAGTATGTCATCGTTCTCGGCCAAGGCGTCCTCATAGAGCTTTAAAACCACAATACCAATACCTTCCAACGTATGTATCCATCCGCGTCATCATGATATGTCCTGCAACCACCGTCGTTGGAGATCATACCAGACTTGCTTAGGCCAACGAACGAGTTCGGCGATACAACAAGTAAACCTCCACCTGCAAGTGCAGTGTCACATTCGCGAGCGTCAAGTGCCGAGCAGGCCAGTTGGATAGCTGTCATACTTGTAGCACACGCTGCATCGATGGCATATGTTCCACCTCCCCATCGGTGATGGTAACTCAAACGACTGGGGCCGAAAGGACGAGACAAGCTTGGTACATAGTAAATGTCGATACCCTCATTGTTTAAAATCTCTCGCCAATCCTCGGAAGCCTGCCCAAAGTAAGTCACGATCCGATTGCTCTGGGTCGCCAGCGTCGCATCCTTCGAGTAGCCGGCGCTTTCCAATGCCTCGTAGCTGGTAGTGAGTAGTAGACGCTGGAGCGGATCCATCTGTCGGGCTTTGCGAGGAGAGATGTTGAACAGGCGATTGTCGAAAAGACCCGGGTTATCCATGAAAGCACCATGCTGAGCAGTAGTAGTGTGTATCCGCTCGCCCGTGGGATCATGATACTTGTCAAGGTCAAACCTCGTGTTTGGAATCTACCGATGTCAGAATGTTGGAAGGAACAATGCAAACTTTTATTTGGAATGCATACCTTGTGTTGTGTCTTCCCTTGTTCTAAGTCTTCGAAGAAAGTTTCGACGGTCTCGCTCCCTGGAAAACGACCAGAGATGCCAACAATAGCAATAAGGTCGGAGCCACCGCGTCGCGTGAAGCTTGTTCCGTGGGCCCTGTGTTGCCTAATTTCATATTTGAACGCTTTGTCCTGCAAAACCTTTTGTACAGCTAGCAGATGCCCTGTCGGGCTTGCCACTATCAACGAGATAAGCCGATTGGCCTCCATACCCGAGATAATCGCCTGCGCAGTGTCGTGGATCCGCAGAATGTTGTGAGCTATGACGAGAAGAATCTCACTGAGAAGGGCGCCCAGGGTAGGGTGATCGTAATGTTTGCATGAAGCCGGCGATACGATCCTAGCCTTGGGCATTATTGGGATGTCGAGCAGTGGTGAGTGTCCCAGAACTTTGCCGATGTCGAATGCAGGAATATACTGCGTGTGTACACGACCGTTCGTATCTGTATTGGTCTTCGGTGAGTCCTTCAACTACTTCGAGTACTGAATCAGACGCCCTAAGGAGGATGGCGCACCCATGAGCGTTAGCCAGCTATTAGACGACACACCGTTGGCAATACGCTTCGGATGGGGGATCCCTTGCGCGCCGTGTAATTCATTGAGGATGGCTTGAACGGCATTAGGTGTCTTCCCAACCACGGTGACTGCCCCGCTTTGATTTGTATCTTCGATCAACTTGGCGCGTCGATCGATCTGGTGGGCCATACGGAGGGTGATGTTGATGATCTCCCTGCCGATTTCAAACAATTCACTGGTGTCTCTCGCGGCGACCAGCGCCCTTGCTGGGAGTAGTCCAGTGCAGAAAGCCAAAACGTGGACTGGATCATGTTGGGATCCTAGAATTGAAGGGTCTTCTTCAGCATACCTGGAAGCGGTGGGTCAGAGGTGGATGCAGAATCTCGTACGCATGGCTTACACAAATAACTCCCCCAACCTGCCAATGCACATCAACACAGTTGCAATTACGCCATTGGGACCTGACTCGTCGCTGTTCTCCAAGGCAATGCCAAGTAGGGTATGAATTTCATGGTTCTATCGGCGGTCCTCCTTGCTTAGACGAGCAAAATGGAGCTGTACAAGATCTGTCGCGTCCTGCAGGAGCCGCCGAGCAGCGGGTGATGTCTTGGAATGGTGGACCAAGGCGCGAATGGAAGAAAGCTTCTCTACTGTCTGGTCACCAAACAGGACTAGGTTCTTAGGACTGGACATGGTTGCGCCTGAGGATGTACTGCAAAGGAGGCACGTAAAGCATGCATACGTTTGTACGAATCAAGGAGGGCACTTTCTTCAAAGACATTGTACCGTCCGGCGACTTGTTCGCGCTGCGCCGAAGGACTCGGGTAATCACGTGTAACGAGGGAGGGAAAACGCCGGCTAGCCGCTTCCAGCCGTCCCGTGCTACCGAGGTTGACGGCGCGACGCACGGGACGGCGCGACGCACGCTCCGAACACCAAAACAGCAATAGGAAATGAGGCTGCAGAGCCTCACACAATAGCTATTATCACGAGATATTCTAGCGGAGAGTTATAGAGGGCCCAAATAGTATATTGCGCTATAGAAATCGCTTTGGAGTATTGATCGCGCGGCCGCGTCGTGATAGAATAGGTGTCGCGCCTGCTGCAGCACCTGAAGCCTCCCTACTATCCTCATGCTCCACAACAGCTGTTTTTCGTGGAGTAGCTGTTATAGTAGCCTTGACGCCCTTCTTCCTTCCCTTTTGAGACGATTTGTGAGTTTGTTGGAGTCGTTTTGCAGTCCTGCGAGCAGCCTTCCGAGCAGCCTGATCAG
>ML976999.1:0-16534 GCA_010015675.1 Byssothecium circinans | reverse complement strand
AGTGGGTAAACACTGGATATCCCACTTCATTAAACGCAACCCACGCGTCGCCTCTGTTGTGGGTAGGAAGATTAAGGCTGCAAGAGCTAAAGGAGCAACTCAGGAGGTAATACGCGAGTTTCTTGAGCTCTATGAGCAGCTCCGCGTTGAGCTAAATATACGCAATGAGGATACGTGGAATATGGACGAGACTGGCAAGGCCTTAGGTGTATGTGCAAACACCAGAGTACTCGTAGATAGTTAGAAAACAAAGGCTTACTATCAGTCACTAGAGAATCGCGAGTGGGCGTCGATAATTGAGTGCGTTTCAGCAATGGGCAAGAAGCTGAGGCCTACAGTTATTTTCAAAGGCAAACACCTACAGAGCACCTAGTTTCCATCAATAATACCTGACTAGCTATACGAAACCTTAGAGAATGGCTGGACATCTAACACGATTAGCGTTAAGTAGCTGCAACGCGTATTTCTGCTAGAAACTGCGCCCTTAGAGGATCGCTGGAGGATGCTGATTTTGGATGGCCATAGCAGCTATGTAGGCCTAGACTTCCTGTAGATTTGCAAGCAGAATAAAGTTAGGCTTCTATTTCTCCCTACTCACTCATCTCACGTTCTGCAGCCCCTAGATCTCTCTGTTTTCTTAGTAGTGAAACGATTCTATTGCTAGCAGATCTAAGAGTTATCACACCTTGATAATGCTGCCCTAGTTAAAAAGGAATGATTTATTACTGCCTACCACGCTGCTAGAGAGGCTGCGATTACTGAGAGAGTAATCCGCGCGGGATGGGCTACTGCAGGCATCTGCCCATTGAATATTGAGCGGGTAGTCAACTCATCTTAGGTCGCTTAAAGGCCTGTTACGCCACCCCGTTAGAATCAAGCTTAAACTGCTGAGAGTTATCTCTCTACCCCCCACGGCCCTCGTGATCTTTTTATAGCTCAGCGAGCGCTTTATAGAGAGTAGAGTATAGGCCGCAAGGCTCACCAGCTCTTTAAGAAAGCAGGCAAGGCAATTGCAACTGCAAATACACGCGCAGCAGCGCTAGAAGCAGAGAACAAACGATTGCAGAGCTAACTTGAGGCTCTTAAGCCTCAAGTACCACGAAAGAGGGTTTGTATGGACCCAAATCAACGCTTTGCTAACGTAGATATGATCAAGATGGCAGTAGAGGCTTCTAAGCTTATAGAAGAATAAAACAATAACCCTAACAAAGAAAAAGAGGCAGAAAAACTAGCAGCAGAAGTGGCAGCAAAAACTCTGCAATCCATGTGTAGTGAGTGGTAATTGTAATTACGCTAAATCAATTATCGCGATTTTTTGAAGGGTGGAGGATTTCTGCGCGGTGTCTCATATCCCTAGGTGTCTCATGACCTGATGCGCTAGCTTATAGTTACAGCACGTCAGGCATCTCTTATTAAAGATACACAGGAAGCTCTGGTTTGCCTCAGCTACTAGATAAGTAATCTTAACATAGAACTAGAGTTGCCAGGAACAATTAAACAGAGCCCTTAAAGCTCTGTACAGAGCTCTCAGGCTAGCAGCAGCCAAGGCTTCTTAATGGGCAACTTTGACGTGGCATCTTAGGATCCTTTCTCACAGCTAGAGGGCAATTAAGACATTGAGACAATTTTGCCCTTAGATTTTGTCATTTCAAGGTTACTAGTTGCCCCTATAACTCCACTAAATCTCAACCAATTAACACCAAAATTAAATCCTGAAGGCTTTAGATATACTGCAAATAGCTTCTAAAGTTAGGTAGAGATCTATTAGGTGACTAGCGTGGAGGTTAGCAGTGTAGAATTTGTAAAATGCGTTAATTATTTAGCGGCGATTTAGTTTAAAAATGTAGGCGCAGGCGCCTATTTTGATAGAAAATAAACGTATAAAAAGGCCCTATAGCTACACGACGTACTTAAACGCGTGACGTCAAATCGTCAATTTACAGCAGCGACGCGAGAATCTGATATACTAAGCTTTCTAATGAACGCTAGGCAACTACTATACTAACTACTATGAGACTAGCCCTCAGCTCTGTCTAGATCCATGGAGCTACGTAGCTCATAGAGTTGCCTAATTAGGATGGAGCTCCATAGATCTAGATCTAAGATCCATCCATTACGAGCTCTAAGGTAGCTTGCTAGCTATCTCTCACTAAGGCTGCCTTCTCCATAGTGTTTTTGGATACTAGTAGGCTTATTATACGTCTCTATATAAAGCTGCGTAACCAACTCTATACTAGCTATCCCCGCGGAGAGGACCGACAGGGCAGCGCGTTAGCGGTGCGTTATACCTATTTAGGCCGTAGTTAGGCGTTGCTCACGTAAAAACAGCGTACACGGTCTAACAAGATAACAATCAGAAAATAAGTACGCAAACTAGACGTTAACTATGTCTAGTAGATTTTTGGTGTCCGGTTTTAAGCGTCTAGTCAGCTATACTGTATATAGCATATGGGACCGCTAAAAAAGCCACCAACACGCTATGAAACCTTATATTAGATAAAAGTTATAGATTGTACGCCTGTACTAAACATGACGTCCGTTTTAGTAGTCCTGCGTCTGGTTTTCAAAAATGCGTCCAGTTTTCAACTTTAAACTAGACGGTCTGGGCCCCTACTAAACAGGCCCTTACAAACTTTGAAAAACCAGATAAGGTCTAAAATAATAGAAGTTGAGGCTATAATTTTACAGCCTAGTGCAACGCGACACGGCGAATCTAGCGCAGGTTTCCATGTAATAATCTAACGTTAGGCTCACGAGCAATATAGGTGGAAGTGCTAGGGGGTTAATATTTATAATAGTAACCTATGCGCGCGTAAGTGAAGCTAGCAACACTACTACTATTACTAAAATTACGTTATAGAGAGCTAACCTACTACTAACATGAATACTAAAGCGCAACTATAGCTAGCAGCATAGAGTAGTTAAACAGTATTTTTAAATATTTATAAGCATATTACGTTGCCATTTGTAAGACCTACTATTATGCTGTAGTATGGTCCTAGCTGCATGCCTACCTAGACTGTAAGCATAAAAAATTCACTTTAAAGATACACTAGAGAGTAGTTTTAGCTACTAGGTTATTCTATTAATAGGCGACTATAGAAGATAAAGTTATATTTCTTAAACTTAAAGCTAAGCCTATCCCTTACCTAAAAGTATATAAGGATAGATTTATATGCATAGGGTCTATAGCTAGTAATTAAGCGTATAGTCATATATATAGTACTATATAAGATATCTAGAACTATTACTAGTCTAAGCATGGCTAGTAGAATATAAAGAAGCAAGGCTAGCCTAGTAAAGGCTAGCCTAGTAAAGGCTAGCAGCTAAAGCATCCTATCATATAATAGGAAAATTAGATAGACTTTATCTAGTTTTTAAGTACACCATGCACGCTAAAATATAGTGGCCTATCTAATTTACAAACTTTAAAAAACTAGATAGGGTCTAAAATAATAGAAGTTAAGGCTGTAATTTTATAGCCTAGTGCAATATAACACGGCAAATCTAGCGCAGGTTTCTATGTAATAATCTAATATTAGGCTCGCGAGCAATATAGATAGAAGTGCTAGGGGGTTAATATTTATAATAATAACCTATACGCGCATAAGTAAAGCTAGCGACACTACTACTATTACTAAAATTACGTTGTATAGAGCTAACCTAGCAGCATAAAGCAGTTAAATAGTATTTTTAAATATTTGTAGGCATATTGCGTTACTATTTGTAAGACCTACTATTAGGCCATAGTATGGTCCTAGCTACGTGCCCACCTAGACTACAAGTATAAAGAATTCACCTTAAAGATATACTAGAGAGTAGTTTTAGCTACTAGGTTATTCTATTAATAGGTGACTATAGAAGATAAAGTTATATTTCCTAAGCTAGAATCTAAACCTATCCCCTACCTAGAAGTATATAAGGATAGATTCATGTGCATAGGGTCTATAGCTAGTAATCAAGCATGTAGTCGCATATATAGCACTATATAAGATATCTAGAACTATTACTAGTCTAATTATAGCTAGCAGAATATAAGGAAGTAAGGCTAACCTAGCAAAGGCTAGCAGCTAGAGCATCCTATTATGTAGATAAAAGGGGTATTATACTAGAAGTTCTAGCCTATAGGCTATCTAGGCAAGCCGTTTATAGTTAGCAAGCCTAAGTAAAACTAGCATAGACCTAGCTATAGGGATAAGGATAAGGATATCTAATAAGCTATTACTATATTATTAAGCTAGGCGACTACTAATATAGAGCTTTCTAAGAAAAGGTAGTAGGACTATATTAATACTAACTAAGACTAGTACATGTTTAACGCATATCTAGACTACGCTAGGTAGGTAAAATATTTAAAGGGCTTAGACTATAGCTAGCTATTAACTACTATCTAGAAGCTAGGGCCTAAGGAGAAGGCGTTAAATAAGGTATATTAGGCGTTATAGATAGTTATTTATAAGGCTTAGTAGTTATCATGGTCTACCATGGTAAGGTTAGCAGCCTAACTAAGAGGACGCGATAGATCATGCCTAATCTATGGCGGAATAGGTCTAGCATTAGGGTTGCTAGCCTGAATCTAGGGCACAGATAGGGGTAATCCATAGGAATAGGAGGGCTAATCCATTCTATAGTAATACGTTCTCCTAATAAATTTTATATATAACTATCACTTAGTAGTATTAGGAGTACTAATCCCCCATCTTATAGCTTCACCTTTTGCGTTAGTAATAGTCAAGGTAAAGGTAGACTCTTATAGTAATAGAGTTCTACTAGAACGCATAGTTACCTATAGTAATATTACTATAACTAAGCGTAACCTACTATAAGAGAAATAGTAGCTAAACCTAATCACTACTATTATTTAAGAAGATAGAAGAAAACTTTTAGTATCTTCGCAAGTATAAGGTGCTTATCTGTAAGGAGCATGCTACTAGTATATAGAATCTAAATACGCATCTACATAATTATCACGCCATAGTAAGTAAAGAGAAGGAGAGGATCATAGAGTACTATAGGTACTAGTAGATTAAGAAGCCTAAGGATATTAAACTGCTACTACTACTAGGTCTGCTAATTAAGGAGCTAGGAGAGCCACTTAATAGGCTTTAATACGCTAAGGAAGATTATAACTTCATTATAATTAATCTAGATAGGCTACGGAAGCACTATAAGGGTAAGCATAGGTTGCTATAGAGGGGTAATATAAGCACACTTTTCTAAAAAGTTAAGGTGCAGACGTTCTTCTAGGCTCACGGGTAGCGGCAATATTTCATCATTAATATAGCAGTCGCGTCATCCGTCCCCTAAGAGGCGGCCGACATCATCTATGCAAGGCTAGCTGAATAGGAGGTAATAACGCAGGCGCATAAAGAGGAGGCGTAGGTGATAGACGTAGAAGCCGTGAAGACTAATAAGACTAGCTAGTTTAAGTGGACGGGATAGCTAGAGTATCTTATAAAGTAGAATCTAGTACATCTTGCACATTAGATCTAACTACCTAATTAGGGTGAAGTGAGGCTGCAGCGCGCTATAAAGCTAGTTAAGCTACTAGTGGAGAGGAGCATAGTTAGGCTATAGACACTTACACGGGAAATAAGATAGTGGCTCTAGAGTGTAAAGTAATAAGAGGTTAATTAATAGCTAATAGCCTAACTATAGAACCTAGAGAGTTAGGCCTACTACACTAGCTATATAGTTAAGTTTATCTACTACTTTCTACGCATCGTGGCTGATAAGTAGGTAAGGATAGAATAAAGTAGCTATAGTAAGGACAGTAATAGTAATGTAGATAGTAAGTAGGCGGATAAAGAGGACGTCTATCCTACAATGCGAAAATTAGATAGACTTAATCTGGTTTTTAGGTACACCATACACGCTGAAATACAGGGGCCTATCCTACAATGCGAAAATCAGATAGACTTAATCTAGTTTTTAGGTATACCATGCACGCTAAAATATAAGGGCCTATCCTACAATGCGAAAATCAGATAGACTCAATCTAGTTTTTAGGTATACCATGCACGCTGAAATATAGGGGCCTATCTGATTTATAAACTTCAAAAAACTAGATAGGGTCTAAGACAACGGAAGGTAGGGCTGCAACTTTACAGGCAGGTGTAGCACGGTAAGCGTAATCCATTGCTGGTCTCACGGCTATAATGCGACGTAGTTTCGCGATATAATTAGGGTAGGAGTAGTATAGGTAACGTTAAGTTAGTATTTATACCTATAGCGCTAAGTAAGGCTATACTTAGCTAATTAATGATTTCCACACCTACACGATAGAGCGCACCCATAGCTAGCAGCATGGAGCAGTTGAACAGTATTTTTGAATATTCGCGGGCATATCGCGTTGTAATCTGTAAGACCCACTATCATGCTATGGTGCGGTCCTAGCTGCGTACCTACCTAGACCATAAGCATAAGGAATTCACCCTAAAGACGCGCTAGAGAGTGGTTTTAGCCACTAGGTCATTCTGTTAATAGGTGACTATAGAAGATAAAGTTATGTTTCCTAAGCCTGAATCTAGGCCTATCCCCTACTTAGAAGTATATAAGGATGGATTCATGTATATAGGGTCCACAGCTAGCAATTAAGCGTGTAGTCGCATATATCGCACTATATAAGATATCTAGAGCTATTGCTGGTCTGAGCACGGCTAGCAGAACACAAGGAAGTAAGGCTGACCCGGCAAAGGCCAGTAGCTAGAGCATCCTGTTATATAGATAGAAGGGGTGTCATACTAGAAGTTCTAGCCCGTAGGCCATCTAGGTAAGCCATTTGCAGTTAGTGAGCCTAAGCAAAACTAGCATAGACCTAACTATGGGGACAAGGATAAGGACATCTAGTAAGCTATTACTATGTTATTAAGCTAGGTGACTACTAACATAGAGCTTTCTAGGAAGAGGTAGCAGGACTATATTAACGCTAACTAAGACTAGTACATATTTAACGCGTATCTAGACTACGCTAGGTAGACAAAATATTTAAAGGGCTTAGACCATAGTTAGCTATTAACTACTGTCTAGAAGCTAGGGCCTAGAGAGAAGGTATTAAATAAGGTATATTAGGTATTATAGATAGTTATCTATAAGGCCTAGTAGTCATTATAGTCTACTATAGTAGGGTTAGTAGCCATGAACTATATTAACTAGCGTAAGGTGGGTGGCATTACTAATGAGAAGCCGTTTAACGCATGACAGACGGGCAAGACCATGGTTAAGTACAGTGGGTAGTAGTTAGAGATTATATAGTATATTTAGTAGACCTATAAGCTACCTAAGATTAGCGCAGATAAAGAGTATAAGGTCTAAAGTAGGAGGCCACTATACCATTTAACCACCCAGCAGGAAAGGCCGTTGCAAAAAATCAAAGCCATGGTAGGGCGAGATAAGGATAAGGATAGGGATGATTAGTTTTCTAAGTCTAATAGTAATGATAGATTTAACGCAGAATAAGAAGAAGAGCTAGAGGAATAGGTATTAAAGTTCATATTATAGTTACTAGACTATAAACTAGGAGACAATAAGTACAGTAGTGCGTTAATCAGCGCCATAGCCGTGCTAGGGATTAACACTAACTATAGGTAGATGATACCGTTGCTATACACGCCTAAGTAAGCCGCCGTCATTAATATGTCGCGCATGTTAGTGTTGTACTAGTTAACGCAGATGCGCAAGGTCCATAGAGCTGAGTTAGAGGTAGAAGGGTAGAGTTAGCAGGACGCGGAAGATATAGCACCTAGCTATTTCTACTTTATAAAGGAAATAGCTAACCACTTTATGACGTTGACTAAGTATAACAGCAAGCTAACTCCCATTGACGCCATCCAGCGGTTGAAGGCATACGGGATGAAGATCCAGTACAGTTTCAGCGCAGAAGGCGTGGTAGATTAGGTAGATAATACATTATTATATAGTAACATCCGCTTTAGCATGCCATAGTTATAGTTGATAATCCACGGCATAGTTGCTAACGCGCAGAGGTAATTAATAGAGGCGTTAATGCTGTTATAAGTTAATAAGGAGGGCAGCATCGTGCTAGGCACCACTATATTACCTAAAATCTATTAGGATAGGTTAGTAGATAACCTAGCTGAGTAGAAAATAGGGTAGAGTTTTATAGAAGATGCCCATAACATAGATACTATTAACGCGGAGTTTCCCCTAATATAGTTAGAGCAGCGGTTAATCAACAAGCTATAGTTAATAAGGGAGTTCATTGATAGAACAGTGACTAGAGCGGCCATAGCTATTAGCAGGCCCATAGTATAGAACTAAGACTAGATCAAGGCATACTAATAAGCTATGAGGGAGTTCTGGCAAGAGTTAGCAGCGTTAGTGCACATGATAGGGGGGTCGCTAGCATAAGGAACTAAGCTAGTAACAATCTAGTATAAGAACAGCGCAAATAGAGAGAGTTAGGGTATTTTTATTAAAGGTAGGTTAGTGGTGTATGTAACCATGTACCATAAAAACATTAGGTAGTTAGGGAGCACTAAGGTGATCTACTAATATTTACCGCGTAAAGTAGGTAAGTTAATGGTGTATTATTTATAGTTCGCACTACTATTCACGGAGAAGATAGAACGCATGTTAGGCAGTAAGGAGGTCAAGTCTAGCGCGTATATTTAGGAACCTAAGCTAGAGAAGGAATAGACTATGCCCTAGTGAAAGAAGCGGACAACTAATAACCATTCATAGTAGAGTATAGGAGGCAAAGGGGAAGAGGAAGAGGAAGACGAAGATAAAGAAGAAGATAGCTATATAGTTAAGCTGTAGAATAGTAACTAGGTTAAGCACGCTATCTAGAAGGCTTCGTTAGAGTACATGGGCGTTCCCATGACTATTATAGGATAGAGGTATAGGACTAAGGTAATTTACTACTAATATATTAATAGCAAGATAGCCGTGCGGACGTTAGTACAGGCTAATAAGGATAATAAGGGGGAGGAGGAAGATGAAGTAGCTAATCTATAGACTAGGCACAGTTCCTATATTAGCGGGTTAATATATGGGCGGCTAATTAGCGAAGCTACGTTTAGCACTAAGTCTAAGCAGGCAGCGTTCCAACGGGTGAGCGAGGAGTAGCACGCATTTTTATAGATGCTATCTACATTTAAGGCGTAGTATAATAGGGGAATAAGGGCCACAGCCACCACACGTAGAGAAGCTATAGAAGAGGAGTACTAATAGTAGAGGATGATGCGGCACGTAGACGTTAAGGAGGAGTTATAGAAGTTAGTAGACTAGTAGATAGCATTCTATAGCGTGTAGAAGCTAGTAGTATAGGCTATTATGCAGTAAAAGAGCCCTATGGTAGCAATCATAGGGATAGGGGTAGGCAAGAGCGTGTTATTCATGCTGCTAGTGTCAGTTTCTAGTGGGGTGATAGTAGTCATCATGCTACTAGTATTATTATAGGGGAATATAAAGGAGTAGTGTAATAAGTTAGGGATTACGTATATAGAGTAGGATAGTTATAGGCTACATAAGTGGGCGTAGGTAGTATTAGTAACGCCTAAGTCCGCTATAAGGGAAGCGTTTAGGCATTTCATGAACCGCTAGCGCGCTATGGGCTAGTTAGATTGGATCATAGTAGATAAGTGCTACGTAGTGTTAGATTTAGTGCAGGGGTAGAGAGCACGGATGTTAGCATTATAGAGGTTAGTTATGGTAGAGACGCAGATAGTATATTTAATAGTGACGTTGCGGCCTAGTAAGGAGGCATAATTCGCATAGCTAATAGGGTTGCTAGATAGAGAGCAGTGCTAGTAGTTCTAGGGGGTGACATCACAGCTAAACATCTAATATTAAGTGCAGGAATATAACGTGGAAGAAGAGGAGGAGGCCGTGTACGGGTTAGTAGGGGGGTTAAAGTAGAAGTACCCTAACTAAGAGGACGCGATGGATCATGCCTAATCTATGGTAGAATAAGTCTAGCGTTAGGGTTACTAGCCTAAATCTAGGGCGCGGATAGGGATAATCTATAGGGATGGGAGGGCTAATCTATTCTATAGTAATACGTTCTCCTAATAAATTTTGTATATAGCTATTACTTAGTAGCATTAGGAGCACTAATCCCCTATCCTATAGCTTTACTTTTTACGTTAGTAATGGTTAAGGTAAGGGTAGACTCTTACAGTAATAGAGTTCTACTAGAACGCATAGTTGCCCGTAGTAGTAACATTACTATAACTAAGCGTAACCTACCGTAGGAGAAATGGCAGCCAAACCTAATCACTGCTATTATTTAAGAAGATGGAAGAAAACTTTTAGTATCTTCGCAAGTATAAGGTGCTTATCTATAAGGAGCATGCTACTAGTATACAGAATCTAAACACGCATCTACGTGATTATTACGCTATAGCAAGCAAAGAGAGGGAAAGGATCATAGAGTACTATAGGTACTAGTAGATTAAGAAGCCTAAGAACGTTAACCTACTACCACCTAACTAAGAGGATGCGACGGATCATGCATGATCCATGGCGGAATAGGTCTAGCGTTAGGGTCGCTAGCCCGAATCCAGGGCGCAGATAGGGATGATCCGTAGGAACGGGAGGGATAATCCACTCCGCAGCGACACATTCTCTGAACGAATTTTGTAGGCAACTATTGCTTAGTAGCATTAGGAGCACTGATCCCCCACCTTGTAGCTCTACTCTCTGCGTTGGGTGGCGGTCAAGGTGAGGGTAGACTCTAGTAGCAATGGAGTTCTGCTAGGACGTATAGTCACCCATAGTAACGTTAACATAATGAAGCGCAACCCACTACAGGAGAAATAGTAGCCGAACCCGATCACCGCTATCATTTAAGAATATAGAAGAAAACTTTCAGTATCTTTACAAGTATAAGGTGCTTGTCTGCAGGGAGCATGCTACTAGTGTATAGAATCTAAACGCGCATCTGCGTGATCATCATGCTATGGCAAGCAAAGAAAGGGAGAGGATTATAGAGCACTATAGGTACTAGTAGATTAAGAAGCCTAAGGACGTTAAACTACCACCGCTACTAGGTCCGCCAATTAAGGAGTTAGGAGAGCTACTTAATAGGCTTTAATGCGCTAAGGAAGGTTGCAACTTCATTACAATTAATTAGGATGGGCTACGAAAGTACTGCAAGAGTAAGCACGGGCTGCTATGGAAGGGTGATACGAGCACGCTTTTTTAGAAAGTTAAGGTGCAGACGTTCTTCTAGGCTGGCAGGCAGCGGCGATATTTCATCGTCAAGGTAGCAGTCAACAATAGCGCGTCGTCCGTCCCCTGCGAGCCGGCCGACGTTATCCATGCAAGGCTAGCTGAATGGGAGGTAACAACGCAGGCGCATAAAGAGGAGGCGCAGGTAATAGACGTAGAGGCTATGAAGACTAATAAGACCAGCTAGTTTAAGCGGACAGGATAGCTAGAGCATCTCGCGAAGTGGAATCTAGCGCATCTCACACATCAGATCTAACTGCCCGATCAGGGTGAAGTGAAGCTGCAGCGCGCTGCGAAGCTAGTTAAGCTGCTAGTGGAGAGGAGCGTGGTTAGGCTATTAACGCTTGCATGGGAAATAAGATGGTGGCTCTAAAGTATAAAGTAGCAGGAGGTTAATCAATGGCTAATAGCCTAACTGTAGAACCTAAAGAGTTAGGCCTGCTACGCCGGCTACATAGTTAAGTTCGTCTGCTACTTTCTACGCATCGTGGCCGATGAGCAGGTAAGGATAGAACGAAGCAGCCACGGCGAGGATAGCAATAGCGACGTAGACGGCAACAGTGACGTAGATGGCAAGTGGGCAGATAAAAAGGACATCTCAGATAATTAGAGCTCTAGGAGTAGCAGCGGCGGAAGTGACAGTAACAGTGATAGGGATAGCCGCCCGCGCCGTTAAAGTGGACGCACAGAAGAGACGGATCTTATAAAGGATGCGCGCGAGCTATTCTACTAGAAGGGCCGTTAGAAGGAGCTAGTGGTAACGCTGTAAGAGATGCTTAATAATAATGATGATAATAATTAGGAACCCTAGCTAGAGGCATTACTTGACGCACTTGCATCATTTATCTTTAAGTCCGTGGGTGATTAGCTATTTAGTAGCAGGCTTATTTACTTTCTATCCTAGGGCTCTATTGACAGTCAGCCCTCCATGTCATTTTGAAACTTTATTTATTAGGGATAGGATATCTCATATCCTAGCGTAGATTGAGGCACGTAGGCTCCATGTCGTTATGTTCTAAGGTTAGTGTCGTTAGGTTCCCGCAGGCTAATTTACTTTAAACTTAAGTATGTGAATTAGCGCATCAAGTTGCACATCTCAGCTAGTTTACATCCACGCAGCTTGTGTGGTTAATAGCGTTAGGGTTTCAAGTAAGGGTTTAGTAAGGCCGCGAGACCCTAAGTGACTAGGATTAGAGACGTTCTAATATGACGAACAGCGGTCATGAACGTTAACCACGCGTTTAGTCATATTACATATATAGGAGGTAAGACGCGTCTATCCTAGGGCTCTATTAATAGTCAGCCCTCCATGTCATTTTAAAACTTTATTTATTAGGGATAGGATATCTTATATCCTAGCGTAGATTGAGGCACGTAGGCTCTATATTATTATATTCTAAGGTTGGTGTCATTAGGTTCCCACAGGCTGATTTACTTTAAACTTAAGTATGTGAATTAGCGCATCAAGTTGCATATCTATCCTAGGGCTCTATTGACAGTCAGCCCTCTATATCATTTTGAAACTTTATTTATTAGGGATAGGATATCTTATATCCTAGCGTAGATTGAGGCACGTAGGCTCCATGTCATTATATTCTAAGGTCAGTGTTGTTAGGTTCCCGCAGGCTGATTTACTTCAAACTCAAGTATGTGAATCAGCGCATTAAGTTGCACATCTCAGCCAGTTTGCATCCACGCAGCTTGTGTGGTTAATGGCGTTAGGGTTTTAAGTAAGGGTTTAGTAAGGCCGCGAGACCCTAAGCAACTAGGATTAGAGACGTTCTAATATAATAAATAGTAGTCACGAACGTTAACCACGCGTTTAGTCACATTATATATATAGGAGGTAAGACGCGTCTATAACGCTACATATAAAATGTAGTCCGTAGTTTAACGCAGCCTATCATAGATAATTATTCATAGCCCATGGCGCATGCTAGTAACCCGTTGTCGCCCATTATTAGCATTCATCCGTAGTTAACCGTCCAAGTATAATCATCATGACAGAGAGCAGCGTTACAGGTGAGTTTTTCAAGCATTTGGTTAAGTATAGGTTGGCAGTTTGCAAAGAGTATAGACATGGCGTTTTACCTAACTAAGTCAAGAGCTATTTGCAGCGTGCCCATCTAGTCAAGCGCAAGCAAGCTAAATCAGTAGCAGACGAGGTCAGCAGTTGGGCCAGGTTGATCAAATATGCTAGTGAGTTAGAGGTGCCCAGCCAGATCATCCAGCCTATACATTAGTTGCCGGTGTACGGAGACGGGTTGATGTGTTAGATTGACCCAGACAGTTGCCACCAGATATTTTGAAGTAGACGCGTGATGAAGAACTATTAGCGAGAAGCCCACGATTAGTCGCTAGCAGAGAAAGGAGGCCATCTAAGCCGTGTAGAGAAGTAAAAGATCCAAACCCACATTAGCAAGGGTTGTAGGACTATTTATTGCTAGCAGTTATTAGTCTAGGGCTAGGGATCGCAGTATTTCTAGGTGTAGCAGCCTAGCGACAACGGCCCAGACGTCGTGCCCGTTAACGGGGACGCAGCATGGGCGCGAGTGGGGGAGCAGATGGCTAAGGCGTAGGAGAATATTAAAAAGCGGGCACAGAACACCATCCAGGATGGCGAGAGGGACGAGGTGAACCCGTGGTTAGAGCGGACGCAGTAGTTGCCATATTTAGTTAGCATAGAGAGGCCTAATTTATTAGCATGCATTAAGGAACCTATTGCTGACCCTGACCCTAGGAAGGACGAAGAAGTAGAGCCTATGGAGGCGGCGATTTAGGCGGCCATAGAGGGGTTGGCGCGGTTTAGCCAGGCGTCCGTCATTAATCAGATTAGCGTGTTTGTGCGGTTAGAGGCAATTCAAATAGAGAAGCACTAGACGCGGTTCTAGCCGTTATAGCCATACATAAACAAAGATGCTATTATTAAGTACGCGTGGCCATGGCAGCAGATGTTAATATTTTTTGCACGCACGTAGAAGGAGCATACGTGGAAGAGCCCTAAATACCAGTTCACACGCCAGCAGCGAGAGGCATGGGAGGCGTTAGTCAGGCAGGTAGAAAGGGAGGTAGAAGGGGAGGAGGCAGACGAAGAAGAGATAGAGGAAGAGATGGGGGATATAGATGAGATAATAGATGAGGTTAATGAGGAGATAGAGGAGGTCGATGAGGCGATAGAGGAGGGAGAAGCAGGGGAGTAGTAGGATTAGGCAGAAGGTGCCAAGCGCGGCAAGCCTAACTGAGAGGACGCGACGGATTATGCCTAACTGAGAGGACGCGACGGATTATGCCTAATCCGTGGCGGAACGGGCCTAGCGTCAGGGTCGCTAGCCTGAATCCGGGGCGCGGAGAGGGATAATCCGTGGGAATGGGAGGGCTAATCCGTTCTACAGCGACACGTTCTCCTAATGAATTTTGTATGCAACTATTGCTCAGCAGCATTAGGAGCACTGATCCCCCATCTTGCAGCTTCACCTTTTTGCGTTAGTGACGGTTGAGGCGAGGGTAGACTCTCGCAGCAATAGAGTTCTGCTAGAACGCATGGTTGCCCGCAGCAACAATATCACCACAACCAAGCACAACCCGCCGCAGGAGAAATGGCAGCCGAACCCAATCACCGCTATCATTTAAGAAGATGGAAGAAAACTTTCAGTATCTTCACAAGTATAAGGTGCTTGTCTGTAAGGAGCATGCTACCAGTGTATAGAATCTAAACACGCATCTGCGTAATCATCACGCCGTAGCGAGCAAAGAGAGGGAGAGGATCGTAGAGTACTATAGGTACTAGTAGATCAAGAAGCCTAAGGACGTTAACCTGCCACCGCCGCTAGGTCTGCTAATCAAGGAGCTAGGAGAGCCGCTCAATGGGCTTCAATGCGTTGAGGAAGATTGCAACTTCATCACGATCAATCTAGATAGGCTACGGAAGCACTGCAAGGGTGAGCACGGGTTGCTATAGAGGGGTGATATAAGCACGCTTTTCTAAAAAGTTAAGGTGCAGACGTTCTTCCAGGCTCGCGGGCAGCGGCGATATTTCGTCGTTAACGCAGCAGTCGCGTCGTCCGTCCCCCAAGAGGCGGCTAACGTCATCCGTGCAAGGCTGGCTGAATGGGAGGTAACAACGCAGGCGCATGAAGAGGAGGCGCAGGTGATAGACGCAGAGGCCGCGAAGACTAATAAGACCAGCTGGTTCAAGCAGACGGGATGGCTAGAGCATCTCGCGAAGCGGAATCTAGCGCATCTTGCATATCAGATCTGACTGCCTGATCAGGGTGAAGTGAGGCTGCAGCGCGCCGCGAAGCTGGTTGAGCTACTAGTGGAGAGGAGCATGGTCAGGCTATAGACGCTTACACGGGAAATAAAATGGTGGCTCTAGAGTGCGAAGCGGCAGGAGGTTAATTAACGGCTAATAGCCTAACTGCAGAACCTAGAGAGTCAGGCCCGCTACGCTGGCTACATAGTCAAGTTCGTCTGCTACTTTCTGCGCATCATGGCTAACGAGCAGGCGAGGATAGAACGAAGCGGCCGCAGCGAGGACGGTGACAGCAACGTAGACGGCGAGCAGGCAGATAAAGAGGACGTCTTAGGCAATCAGAGCTCTAGGAGTAGCAGCGGCGGAAGTGATGGTAACGGTGATAGGGACAGCTACCCCCGCCGTTAAAGCGGACGCACAGAAGAGATGGATCTTATGAAAGATGCGCGCGAGCTATTCTGCTGGAAGGGCTGTTAGAAGGAGCTAGCGGTAGCGCTGTGGGAGATGCTTAAGGACGATGATAATAACGACAATGATCAGGAATCCTGGCTAGAGGTATTGCTTACCGCACTTGCATCGTTCATCTTTGAGTCCGTGGGTGATCGGCCGTTCAGCAGCAGACTTATTCACTTTCTCGCCGTGTTGGGCATTGACGCCGAGGCGAATCACTTGCGCACGGCAAAGAACTACTCATACATACTCGCCGGCATGGTATACTGCATAAGGGTGCTCGCCGTAGAGAAACTACTTCTGGCGGCGTGCCGTAACGAGTAGATGGATAAGGACCAGGAACTCTTCTTGCATATAAGAGAGAAGTATCTGGCTAACGGCTCGTACAGTCTAATAAGCGAGGCGATTAGCTTGCTAGCGTACAGTAAGTACGTTACAATAACGGCTAGCAACTTAGGCAATACGTACTAGTTAAAGGATAAGAGGATCTTCTACTTGAACGGCCAACTGATCTACATTAGCCATTTCTGCAAGATGGCTTAGGACATGGTGGCCAAAGCTAAGCAGATGCTATAGGAGGAGCTATTCTAGGTAGTAAAGGTAAGTAAAAAAAAGGTAACGTAAAGTACTACTAAA
>ML976998.1:700258-716197 GCA_010015675.1 Byssothecium circinans | reverse complement strand
TTAGTAAGCTATATAAGTATAGAGAATAGTAGGGTCGCTTAAGCTTTATACCCTACAACACCTAATAAATAGCCTTAATAAATTATAATAACTTTAGAGCTAGTTTATATATATATAATATACCTATTAGCACTAAAATTATAGCGTGCAGCCTAGACCTATTAGAGAACTAGCATAGGGAGGGTAGAGATACCTAAAATTAGGAATATATAATTAAATATTTTACTTACTTAGAAATAATTACTTTTAACCTATAGATACACTTTATATATATATATAGAAGCTATATAAATAGTTAGCTACTAGAAAATAGGTCATATAAGCTTTATAATAAGGCAGTGTCTAAATTTTCTAAAAACCTATACTTTCTAAGCTAGATCTTCTAGTTTTAGAGGTATTTACTTACTTTAAACTTATATATAGCTTTATTTAGCATATATTATCTCCCTCCTAAGAAGAAAGTAGAGATATTTAATATATATAACTTTATTTAGAAGGTTTTTTTAATTTTCCTTACCCCCTACTTTACACCTACTATTATAGCATTAAACCTAGGCTGCATGCTATAATAACTTAATAGCTACTAACTAATATATTAATAAATAAGTCCTAAAAGTTATATAGTATATAACTAACGTTTAGCTATTAATCTATAGTATAAGGTAGGTTTTACCTAAGATTTCTTCCTTTCTTAATAACTACTAGATTACATAAGCTATAGCTATATAAATTTAATAGCTATTGGTTTATATATATATCTATCTAGGTTTTAAATTTTAAAAGAAAATATTAAGGTTTAGCTTTGTTATTAAGATAATACTATTTGATGTTCCTTGCCAAGCATTTCTGCGCGGTTCGATGGTGCTTTACGTTATATATAGTAGTAATATAAATAGTTAGCTATAAGAAAATAGCTTATATAAGCTATATTATAAGGCAGTGTTAGGATTTTTATAAAAACCTATACTTCTAAAGCCAGATCTTTTAGTTTAAAAGGTATTTACTTACTTTAAACTTATATATTGCTTTATTTAGTATATACTATCCTCCTCTTAAGAAGAAAGTATAGCTTTCTAATATATATAACTTTATTTAGAAGGTTTTCTAATTTTTTATACCTCCTACCTTCTACCTACTATAATAGCGTTAAATCTAGGCTGCAAGCTATAATAACTTAATAGCTACTAACTAATATAGTAATAAGTAAGTCCTAAAAGTTATATAGCCTATTAGTAACATTTAGCTATTAATCTATAAGTAAAGGTAAGTTTTACCTAAGATTTCTTCTCTTACTAATAACTACTATATTACGTAAGATATAGCTATATAGATTTAATACCTACTAGATTATATATATATCTATCTAGGTCTAAAATTTTAAAAGAAAATATTAAGGTTTGGCTTTATTATTAAGATAATACTATTTGATTTTCCTTGCTAAGAAATTCTAGCGCGCTCGGTGGTATAGCGTGCTTGGTAGTAGAATATATTATCTAACGTATTCCCCTATTAAGCGCGCTACCCTATTAAGCGCGCTAGTTTTTCTTAGTAATACTAACTTACTTAACTTTATTATTATTATTATTATCCTTATTACTATCTAAAAAAATATACTAAGTACTAGCCTTTAACTTAGAAGAACCCTCTTTATCTACTTAATATATTCTTGTATTATACTTAGCCTTCCTACAGTTGCTATAGTAGCAAATACTTAGTTGTTATACCTTAGGCTTACCCTCTACCCTTGCCTTTTTATAGTGCTAAACTATTTCTAATAGTTTAAAACTATTTTAGTCTACTACAGAACTATACTCTATAGTGCTACCTTTTTAAAGATACTTATTTTGCGGAGCGAGGAACGAGCGTAGCAAATCTACAATCTAAATCGCGCCTAAGGGCTTCCAAAAAATCGCATTTTGACGTACTTCTACCTATTGAATTTTATTGCTGATTTTTCTATATATGCTAAAAACTATACTCTTGATAGTCCTACTAATAGTAGCCTATATTTAATTCGTTGTAATAGGTATGTGTAGATAAAATAGTATTTTTTAAATAATGTTCTTCGGAATTACGACTAATACGCGTGTCGCGTGTCCTGTATTAGGCAGTGAAATAGGGGCTTAGGGTCTAAAAGCTACTTATGCTACTTTGTCTACTAGCTACTATATGCGGCAACATGACTAAACCCTATGTTGTAAAGAAAAAATTTGCTATACTATAGGCCTAATACCTCGTAATACTACCTAATACTACTTCCCTCTATCTATGTACTCTTATACATTATTATAGATGTTTTACATTGCAATTGCTGTAACACACCTCTTACGCCTAGCGTTAATCAATTTCGCAATAATAAATAAAAGAAGAACTGTTAGGCTTGCCTTATAGTTACTTAAAGTTATAAACGGCAAGCAAATACGTTAGAGCATAAAGCTGCACCTCCTATAAAGTATTACATAACGTTAACGTTAGACTTTAGTCTTTTATCTAGTATTCTCTATACTCTAACGCTAGTTTAATCTTAATCTATACTAACGTCTACGCTGTATACGCTAACTGCACTAAGGACTCTACTTAAGTAGTAGCTTTTTCGTGTAGCTAGTATTAGTCTTAGTATTAGGCTACTATCTTAGTCTTTAAATACGTTACTATTACTTTGCTTATCTTAACTTCCCCTATTAGCACTGCTAAGCGCTACGACTCTTATTAAACCCCTATCATCGTTACAAACGCTTTCTAGTTAACTATTACTATAAATAGCCGCGATATATTCTATATCGCAGCCGTAGTATTTACAATAGCAAAGAGAGAGTATTTTATAGAATATCCCTCTATCTTTAGTGCAATCACGCGATACTTACTCTAGTATTAGTCCTAGTATTAGTCGTATAACCTATACAGCAGCTAAGTCTAAAGAACATGTAGTTAACGAGTTAGATAATAGTATAGCAGCAGCTAAGTCTTAAAAACATGTAGTTAATAAGTTTAATAATAGTATAAATAAAGAGATGCTTATAAAGACGGAAAAGAATATATACGACTTCTCTCTAGAAGAGCCCTTATTATAAATTTAAGACGACAGTTCCTATCTTTCTAATCCTATATTATCTAATTAAGATAAAACGTATATCTCTACGTTTTACAACGTACTTAAGAAAGAAGAGATAGAGACGTGTACAATTTGCAACCGTCGTTAGTTTTGCCTAAACGTTTGCCGTAGGGAATATGCTGCCTATTTAACTAATTACGTTAAATATAGTGCTAAAGAAGATTAGGTGCCTATATTTAGTGCTACAAATAATATAGATTTAAGTGTAATGCTTAACCTCCCTTCTCTTACTAATGTTAAGGAGATGCTTATTGCCTAGGTTTACTATTTTATGCAGATATGTTAGCATCGTAGGTAGTAGTATAAGTATAGAGGGCATATATGTCATTTTACTATTAATATAGCTAGGGTATTTTTAAGGCTTCCTATCTTTCTATTTAAGCTTAATATTATTATCTTTAAACTACCATATTTAGATAAGGACGACCATGCTTTAGTTAAACGTTAATTTAAGAAGAGCTAAAAAGTAAGGCGCACTATAGTGTTGCGTTAGCTATAATAGTTAAAGGCACATTACTCTAGATACAGCAATATTGTTATTAATAATAAGGCTATTTAAGAACTTCTTATTAATAGGTATGTAGACGATTAATTTACTATGCTTTAGCATAAGGATATAGACATTAGGCTAAGGGATTATTTTAATACGTAAGAGCTAGTATCGCCATCTTATACGCTAGACTATTTACCCTTATCGTTTATACCTACTGCGACCGCCTATATACTAGATAGGTTACTACCTAATACTAGGCTTAATACTAGCGCGGATTCCTACTACGATAGTAGCTCGATTTTTGACAAGGACGATAATAACAATAATAGAGCTAACACGACTGTAGTTCCTAATATTATTCCTAATATTAGCAAATTTAAGACTTTGCGTCGTTAAATTTAATTAAGACCTTCCTACCTTACTATAGGCTTAATGCGAAGGACACCTATTTCTAAATATAGTAATTAGGAAAAGATCCTTAGTCTTACATTTCCTACCTTGTATTTAAATGGAATTAGTGACTATATGCAACTAAAAATATAGAAGGTTACATATGCGGACTATGTTTAGTACATAATAAGCTATAAGGATAGACGTTTTGCTTGTTACTTACGTTTCCGTTTTGTTGCCTTTAATACGCTTCTCCATAGGCAAACTACTACAAAGGCGGGTTTCTTTGTAAGGAAGACACTAGACGGTGCTTCTATAATAGCTAAAGATATTTAAGCTTAGTTTAACAGCGCTAATAGTAGGTAGAGTTTAATTAACGCTATAGTATAGTTCTCTACCTCTATTTAAAGTTCTTATGCGTATTAGAAAGTGGGGAGTATAAACCTAAAAGCTATAGTACGTATAGTCTACTTAATACCTAGCTAATACTCTTATTATTAATACTTAACTTTTATTAATAAGTTCGTTAGCTGCAATGTTTTTATCTATTTGTTATATACTCTACTACGGATTACTATTAGGCTAATCTTATAAGATTTATAGAAGAGGAGGCTTTTGCTAAGTAGTAGACTATAACTAATGCACGTCAAGCAAGGCTAGCATAGGATTTTGTACGCGATAACTTACACATTATTGCTTACTAGTTCTACCGTTAATTTAAACTATTTAAAAAGCATGTTATAACGCCTAAGTTTAACCTTGTTAACTTCTAGCATTGTTACAAGTAGCAGGGCCGTAGTAGTACTTATAACCATAGCCTATACTACTATAAGGATGCACCTTATCTTAATTAGTATTTAGCTTAGAATGCTACTAAGCTTAAGAAGCAATAATTAGCAAAGTATTAGGGCTATTACATTAGCGCTATTCATCTTAACCTATATAAGGCTGCTCTAGAGCATTTATATAGCTCCCCTTTATCTCTTACATTTAATTAGATAGTTTTTAACTTTTACGAACTTGCTACTATCTTAACTAAGTGCTACATGCATGTATGTTATCTTAGTTACTACTAAAAGAAAAATAAGAAGACGGGTAAGATAGTCTATTGCTTTAAAACTCCCTAACTACGTACAGCTAATCCTTACTTCGCTAAATTAGTTAAGAAGTTTTTTTATTATCTTTACGCTTAACGGAATCATCTACTTCTAAACGTGTACTGTTGAACTCTAGTATTAGGCTAGCGGGCTAATACTAACATACAGCCTTGCACTAGTACTGTAGGTGTTATTTAATATGTTAGTCTATATGTTAGCAAGGCAAAGTAGTAGACGATGTTGTTTAAGGATATAGCTACTAAGATACTGCATTATATCTAGTCTGAGAATGCTATATTTAAGTTTACGACAAAGTTAATAAACAAATTGGTGGGCTAGAGGGACTATAGCGCTTAAAAAGTTTGCTACATCCTTTTTAATCTACTTCTTATAGATTATAGTCGTACTATTCTTAACGTTAACCTTCATTGTAAAGAGGATTAGCCTAAGACGTACGTCTTTTAAGCTAATTATTAAGTTAATAATAAAGTATTTAAGGAAGATATACCTTAGTTTACTAAGGGCCGTTTTATGCTAGTAAAATATAAGGAGAGGCCTCCGTTACTTAAAGCCGTATCTTATTTAGACTACCTTCTTTATTACAACTATACAAAAAATTAAGTTAAGCCCTAGGCTAGGCCTAGGATTTTGAAGTTTTACCCTCTATACTCTCCTAAGTTAGATAGAGAAGACTTCTCTTGCGTTAAGCTTATACTACATTATCTATTTTAATAAGTATTAGATGTAAAGACCTTTGCCAGCTAGGAGTACTAGTTATTCTTGCAAGTCTATTAGAACTGCCTGTTAGTATACAATCACCCTTTACCCAATAGCTTTAAAGAGGTGTTACCTAAAAACGAGGAAGAAGATCTAGATTAGGAAGACGTAGATTTAGTAGATAAGTTATTGTAGAATAAGCTTGCTAGCTATCTCCCTAGTACTAATAGTGTTATCATTAATAAGAATAACCTAAGCAGTTAGCTAGTTAATCTAGAGAAGAATTAGAACATACTTAAGCATAAAGATAGTTACGGCCTTAATGCACGTTAATATTAGAAGGAGATAAAGATAGCTTATCTAGTTAATTACGCTACTAGACTTAATACCTCGCTTAATACTTTCTAGTCTAAATAGTAGCTACTGTTTAATCTTATCATTAATTATTATTAAGCCTACCTAGATAGGAATAGGCTAGAGTAGCTTCTTTTTAACCTTAACAGCTAAGGTGGTACTAGAAAGACGTACGCTATTAAGGTTATAACCTCTACTATAGATAGTATTGTAAAGGCTTTAAAGAAAAAATTACTTATTATACGGTGCGTACTAACTAGAGTAGCTGCTTTTCTTATTTTAGGAAAGACTATTTACTCTACCTTCCGCATACTAATTTAACCTCTTAGTGGTGTGCTTCTACCTCTTACTCTAGCAGCATTAGCTTAGACCTAAGCGCTATTTACTAATATTTATTACTTTATTATAGACAAGAAGTCTATAGTAGGGCTAACAACACTAGCGTAGTTAAATATAAAGTGCCGTAAAATCTTTCTAGCATAGGCTAGCTATCCTTTTAGCGGTTTAAATATTATCCTAGCTAGTGATTTTTACTAGTTACCCCCTATTGCAAGAAGGCTTATGTTTGATACTACAAAGAGCCATAGCTCTTTAGATATAGCTAGTGCGGTGCTATATAAACTATTTACTAGGACTATTATTCTAGATGTAGTTATGCGCTAGCAGGGTTCTAAATAGGCTTCCTTTTGTAATGCTTTTATACGTATTCGTAAGGAGAAGCCTAATGTCTATGACTAGCTTCTCTTTATAAAACGCTGCAACATTAAGCTTAGCGAGGTAGAACGGAACTCCTTTAATTCTACCTTACGTATATGCGCAAAAAGGATAGAAGTAGCTGCTATTAATTATAACTACCTCTAGGACTCTAGCTAGCCTATCCTTATTTTATAGGCTATATATAATAGTTAAAATTAAGAGAAGGTGTCTACTAAGGATGCGGGGAATCTCTATAACTAGCTCCCTATATTTATTAGTGCCTAGATTATGCTACTTAACAATATCTAAATAGAGCGTGGTTTAGTTAATAGGGCTATAGGGGTTATCAACAATATCCTTTAGCAGCTTAATACTTAGGATTATCGCAAGGCTACACTAAAGGCGGTATTAGTCGCTATAGATAAGTATGATAGGCTATGTCTTTACAGTCTTCTAGATGGTACAAAGGTTATTCTAGTGTTTCCTTTTATTTAGGAATTTACTATTAATTAGAGTATACATGTACGTATTTAATTCCCTATTACACTTGCCTAGGCTATTACAGTTCATAAATCCTAGGGTTTAAGTGTGGATAAGGCTGTAATTACGGTTAGTAGAAAGCAAGATTAATACCTTAGCTTAATGTACGTTGCGCTTTTAAGGGTTAAAACTATTAATGGTTTAATGTTTAAAGATGTATTTTCCTATCAGCAGTTAAAGCAAAAAAGAAGCAAGGTATTAAAGATGCGAGAGCAGGATATAAAGCATAAGGCACGTTATTACGTTATAGTATAGCAGACTATTTTCTAGGTCTAATACCTAGACTAATACTACTATTATTAAGAGGTTTTGCGAAGGTAGTTTCCTATAATACAAGCATTCCTATAAAAGTTTCCTTAATCTATTTAGATAGATAGAGCGCCTAATACTACAGTCTAATACTCCGTAACTATATCTTAATCTTTAAAGTATATAGTCTCTGTGTCTGTACTATCTACTACATACAGACTTAGATTAATGTTACTCTTATCGCCTAGCCTTTTAAGCTTTATAAATTTCGTAATGTTAGGCATTTTTATACTATAATTATAGCCTTAATAGGGAACCTCTAGCTTAATACCTTTTATTATATTTTCTTCTATTTACACACCTTCTATTAGTTCGCCTTGGGAAGTATTCTCTGTAGAAAGTTCTATAATAATATAGTTAAGTAGATCTGTAGTATATCCCGCATTCTCGCTTTATACCTTAGGGAAATATGCGCTATAGTCTTTAATAGTGCATAGATTATACGCACTAAGAAGCTTGCATGCTTTACTATCGCGAAAAAGTTAGATAGTAGAGTCTATATAATCCTTATCACGCTATACTTAGTAGATTAGAGAGAGTAGCATGCGTTGTTATTAAAGGAATAGCATAAGGAATAGCGGAATAGGCATCTTTAACTTAGTATTAACGCTAATTAGGTATCTATAAGGCACTTCTAACTTCTATAGTACTAACCTTGCAGCAATAATCTATTATAGTTAGCTTATGCCTAATACTCTAACTAATACTACACTTACTTAACCCTATCGCATAGGTAGCTTTAATTTAGTCTTCTTAAACACCTTTTAAGTAGAACTAGCCTATTAATAGTTAGTTCTAGACTAATACTAGGTTTAATACCTTACTTACTTATTTTAAATGCACTAGCTTCTTTCTAGCTACTAGAAGAGCAACTTAGTTATTAAGTGTTAGGTTAAGCTACTAGATATAGCGCTGCTTAGTATTAGCTATAGTATTAGGTTAGTTACGTTGCACTTACAATAAACATGCTTTACGACATGCGTAGAATAAATTCTTTTAGCTTTTAATAACGGAGAATCTTTAACTTTTCTACTATAATGTTAAGCTCTCTATTCTAGTATCTTTTTACCTGTAGCTAGTAGCTAAGCTCTGTCTATTCTTTCCTTTCTTTATTGCTTAGGTTAGGCACTATTATATCAAATTTTTCTTTTTTCTCTTTAATGTCCGTCGTTTTTTTATCCGCTTTGCCTGCGTTAGATTTGCCCTTTTTACTTGACTTGCTACTCTCTACACTCTTATTAATAGTAGACGAGGTAGCGTTAATAATATACTAAGGCGGTATAAACTTATCTTCTAGTGCCTAGACCTTTTTTTAAGGCTTAAAGACTAATCTTATAGTTTTATAGTTAGATTCTAGCTTTCTAGTGCATGCCATAGCTAGCTATATCTAGAGCAGATTCTAACTTTTTTTATGTATTATTAGTTATACCTAATACTAGACTAATACTCTTCTTATACCTAGCCTTAAGCGCTGCATTACGACTCTAAATTCGAAGCATGTCTTTAAGTTGCTTACGCTCATTTTCATCTATAGCGCTATCAAGCAGGTGCTGAATACGTAGCAAGAACTTTTTTATCTAGAAAGTAAAGCACGCCTTTACTAAGTTAGTATATAATTATTTAGGTATAGGGAAGTTGTTATACCTTATTATTAGCGTTTTTTCCCTTTTAAATCATGCAGTCTTCGCCTTACTTGCTTGCGCAAAGTTTATTATTTTTAATGGTGCTTACATTTAATAAGTATGTATTAGTAGCCTTTACCTTCTTCTAGTCTACTATTGCAGTAAAAAGGCTTAGTAGGATGTATTAGGTAAGTATTAAGCGTTATTTAGTAGTAGGGCAAAGTTACGTATAGTACGTAGATGTTATATAAGAAGTATATAAAAAGTAGTATTAAGTAGCAAATTTTTAGTAATAAGTTTATTTATAGTTACACGAAATTAAAAGTAGGGCTAGGTAGCAATTACAGGAAATTATTACTAGCCTATCGTGTGCGTTAAATGCGCTCAACACTTTACGACATAATTCTAGCATAAGCGTGTGCAGCTTAGTTAGCTACATAAGTACATACTAGAATCATAGTATTAGGTTAGGTATTAGTCTCTTTTTAGAAGCTATTTCCTATCTTTATACGTAGTTTTCTTGCTAACGTAATGTTTTCTTTTTTATTTTACTTTTCTTTATGCTTTTACTTTTACTACTTACTTTTACCGCTTACCTTTATTAGCTACTTTTACGTTGCTTTCTTACCTCTTGCGCTTACTTACCACCCCGCACTTTAATAACTCTCGATTTTTGCGATTTTGCTGTCTTTGTAGTCGCAAAGCTTTGTAGCTGCAGTATAGCTACAACTAAAGTATTAGGCTTAGTATTAGCCTTTTTATATATATACTCTCTTACAATTTCCCCTTTTATTGCTTACTAATTTCAACTTCCTTACGTACTATTACTATACCTATTTCTTACTTTTACTATTTTTATTTCTTACTTTTACTTTTACTATTAACGTTATTAGTTTTCCGTCTGTTTTCTAACTAAAAAGTAGTTAGTTTACGTCTACTTTATTTTCTTTTATACACCTTACAACATACCATCATGGCCGCTAAGAAGAATCAAGGCAAGCTACCTATAAAGGCTTCTCGTAGCAGAGCTAGCAAGAGTTATGGCGCCTAAGATAGGCTAGGTATTAGTCTTAGTATTAGCTATATGTTAATTATATCTAGCTTTAGGTCCTTGCAAGAAAGGCTAGAAGAAGCTTCCTACCAATACTAGCACGAACCTATATAAGGGTCGCAAGAAGAAGAGAGGGTTACCGCTACTAATACGGAAGCTAATAAGCTACGCTATAGAAAGAGCGTGCTCCCATCTACAAAGGCCCTAGCAAGGGAGGCTCTCGCATTAGGCGTCGTAAGCTTAGTAGTAAGTTTTTAACCTATATTACTATAGCTAGACTAATACTAGTATTAGCCTTTACTCTAGCAGAGATCCGTTTCTACTAGAAGACTCTAGGTAACTTAATTCTAGTAGCGCCATTTAAGAGATTAGTTCGCAAAGTGCTATAGAATAATTAAGAGGGAAATAGTAACCTTGTGTCCTATTTCTAGTCTAGGGCTTTAGACGCCTTACAGGCTGCTACTAAGGCCTTCCTAGTAGACATCTTGCAAGGTATTAGTTTAATTCGTATAGTATTAGCCTCTACTAATAATAGTGCTTAGCTATAAACTTTAGTGCTATCTATAGGAAGCGCGTTACTATTTAAGCTAAGGACGTTAAGCATGTTATTAGTGTTAGCAAGATTCTTGCTCTATACAGCAAGATTCTGCAGGACTTGTCTGCCTAATGCTGTATCTTACTATGCTACCTATCTCCTACATATCAAGCTTAAGGGTATTAGGCGGTATGAGGCATGACTACTAGCGTTAAATGGATATTATCTACAAAGTATAGCTTTCTATACTACTTAATTTAAGGAGTTATGATAGACTAGAACACGGAAGGTTTCTAGCATACTAGCTAGGATAAGTAGCTTAACTATCTAAATAAAAAAGCTTTATTGCGTAACTACTCTTCTTCTCTACCCTAAGTGATAAATCGCTCCGCAAATTCTAATTCCCGTTTACGAAAATTAGAAGGATCTTATTTACGTATTTTACGCTTAGTTACTACTGTAAGTTAATACTTAAGCTCTTTAATACGCGCCTTTATTAGCGCGCTACTATGCAGTACTAACTTAGTGCCTTTAATAAGCTACAAAAGCCTACTCTAAGCTATCTATAGTAATTAAGTAATAGAATTACGTACTAGCTTTAACTATAAGCTAAATTTACGTGTATTACTTAGTATTCTTAATTGCTATAGCGTCTCTAGTAGTAAAGGTCCTAGTAGGGTATATATACGTATATTAAAGTAATTAAGTACTACCTATACGTTTAAAGGGACTAGCCCTAATGCCTTAAAGACCTTTTAATAGTTCTAAACTATAAATATAGCTTTAAACATGTCTTTAAAGGTTAGTAGAAACGCTTCCTTATTAATATAAAAAATATACTAGCGTACTAAGTCCTAAATAATTTTAGAGTACTTATACTTAGGTAGTAAGAATAACACTATATTAAGTAGCTAAAGGATATATAACAAGTGCGCTAGCATATAAAGCATAAGGATCTTATTATCTTAATAATAATCCTTAAAATTTTAATTTAGGTAGCTTTTATAGCTATCTAAAATTAGCAACTAATAGACGCCTATTACTATGTCCTTTATATGCGTATTAAAGTGCTTTAACTACACGAGGCTAAGCTTATTAGTCGTCTATCTATTCTCTAAGATAGAGAGCTTTTAATTACGTAGTATATTAGCTTCCTAATACTACAAAAAGATATAGACACGTCCTTTATAGATAATAAATAGTAGAGTAAATTTACTATTTAAATATATACTTTAGATATCTATTACCTACTCTTTATTGCCTAGCTAAATAATAGTAGGCCTTGCTTACCTCTTTAAGCTAGTAACTACTTTTATAGAACTAATAAGACCTATCTAAAAGCTAGTCTTATTAAAGTTGTAGATATTATTATTATATATACTATACTTAATTTTAGTATTCTTTATAAGCTTAAACTATGTACTAATTACTTTAGGACCTTCTTATAGTATCCTCTAATAGTCCTTTAAATAGTTTTAGGCTATTTTTAATAGTTCTAAATAGTTTATAAACTATTTTATCTAGTAATTGCTAACGTTCTCTCTACTCTACTTACGTAGTAGTTTATTCGCTATATCTAACACTTTACCTAACGTAGGCGTGAATCCTTGCAAATTAAGGTTAAGGATATATTAGATAATTATCTCCTCTTTAGTTAGGGATAGTTTTAAACAGTTTAGAACTATTAGTAGTTAAAAGGTAATTCTATTAACATATTAAAAGAGGGTCTAATAGCGAACGTTAAAAGCCTTAGCAGTATATTAAAGGCTTTAAAATTAGCCTAAATAGTAAGCTTAAAGGGTAAGCTTAATTCTCCCTTCTTATTAAACAAGTATCGTGTTATTTAGTTAAGGCATTTTATAATAAGTATAGTATTAGTATTGATAAGGAAAACTAGCGCGCTTAATAAGGTAGCACGCTTGATAGGGGAATATATTATATTACTACTTAATATAATAAACTAAGTACTAGCCTCTAACTTAGAAGAACCTTTTTTATTAGCTTAATATATTCTTATATTATATATAGCTTTCCTGCAATTACTATAGTACTAAATACTTAGTTATTATACCTTATACTTACTCTTTACTCTTACTCTTTTAAGGTTCTAAACTATTCCTAATAGTTTAGAACTATTTTAGTCTATTATAGAACTATACTCTATAGTACTACCCTTCTAAATATACTTATACTTATATGTTTTTTACTTAGTTATTACTTTAAGTTAGTTCTTAAGCTCTTTAATATGCGCCTTTATTAGTATACTACTATATAGCATTAACTCTACGCCTTTAATAAGCTATAAAAGCTTACCCTAAGCTATCTATAGTAAATAAGTAATAGAATTATATATAAACTTTAACTAAAAGCTAAATTTACGTATATTACTTAGAGTCTTTAATAGCTATAGTATCTCTAGTAGTAGGGGTCCTAGTAAAGTATATATATATATATTAAAGTAATTAAGTACTACCTACGCGTTTAAAGGGACTAGCCCTAATGCCTTAAAGGCCTTTTAATAGTTCTAAACTATAAATATACTTAAAAATATATTTTTAAAAGCTAGTAGGAATGCTTCCTTATTAATATAAAAGATATATTAGTATACTAAGTCCTGAATAATCTTAGAGTACTTATACTTAAGTAGTAAGAATAATACTATATTAAGTAGCTAAAGGAGATATAATAAGTATACTAGTAACGTAAAGCACCACCGAACCGCGCAGAAATGCTTGGCGGAAAATCAAATATTCAATCCTTAATAACAATTTAAATAATAGAGCTATTAAGCTGAAATTTTAAATACAGCTATATATAATATAGATCTAAAAGATTATAAAAAAATATTCTAGGATTTCTAATATCTTAGTAAGCTATATAAGTATAGAGAATATTAGGTCGCTTAAGCTCTATACCCTACAACACCTAATAAACTAGCTTAATAAATTATAATAACTTTAGAGCTAGTTTATATATATATAATATACCTATTAGTACTAAAATTATAGCGTGCAGCCTAGACCTATTAGAGAACTAGCGTAGGGAGGGTAGAGATACCTAAAATTAGAAAAACATAATTAAAGATTTTATATAGCTAGATATTCTTACTTTTTATCTATAGATATACTTTATATATATATAGAAGTTATATAAATAGTTAGCTACTAGAAATTAGCTTATATAAGCTTTATAATAAGGTAGTGTCTAAATTTTTTAAAAACTTATTCTAAGCTAGATCTTTTAGTTTTAGAGGTATTTACTTACTTTAAACTCTATATATAGCTTTATTTAGTATACACTATCCTCCTCCTAAGAAGAAGGTAGAGATATCTAATATATATAACTTGATTTAGAAGGGTTTTTAACTTTTCTTACCCTCTACCTTACACCTACTATTATAGTATTAAACCTAGGCTGCACGCTATAATAACTTAATAGCTATTAACTAATATACTAATAAGTAAGTCCTAAAAGTTATATAGTATATTACTAACGTTTAGCTATTAATCTATAGTATAAGGTAGGTTTTACCTAAGATTTCCTTTTTTTACTAATAACTATTTTATTACGTAAGCCATAGCTATATAATTCTAATAGCTATTAGTTTATATATATATCTATCTAGGTTTAACATTTTAAAAGAAAATATTAAGATTTGGCTTTGTTATTAAGATAATACTAGTTGATGTTCCTTGCCAAGCATTTCTGCGCGGTTTGGTGGTGTGCGCGGTTCGGTAGTGCTTTACGTTATATATTATTATTATATATGCTATACTTTACTTTAGTATCCTCTATAAGCTTAAACTATATACTAATTACCTTAGGACTTTTTTATAGAACTCTTTAATAGTCCTTTAAATAGTTCTAGACTATATATAATAGTTCTAAATAGTTTATAAACTATACTACCTAGTTATAGCCTACTAGCTTACTACCCTATATAGCTAGTATTTTATTAGCTATATCTACTACCTTATATAAATAGGGTAGAAATCCTTATAAATTAAAGTTAAGAATATATTAGATAATTATCTCCTCTTTAGTTATAGATAGTTTTAAATAGTTTAGAACTATTCTTAGTTAAAAGGTAATTCTATATATATTATTAGATAGCTAAGCACTAAGAGCATAGAGAGAAAAGAATGAATTATGTATAAAGTAGTAAAGCTTAGGAGGCTAGATTATATAAGTAAAGGGCTAAAGCTAGGCTAGATAAAGCTAGAGAATAGTAGAGAACTATTTAGTACTATAGGTCTAATACACCCCCTTAGCTTAGCTAGAAGGCTAGTAAGATAAAAGAACTATTAAGAACTATAAGAAATAGTATGTATAGTATACTTCTTACCCCTTTAGTAGGTTAAGGAAAGTAAGACTAAAGAGAAGAAGAAGAATATAGATATAAGGTAACTCTAGTAAAATACCTAACCTAGTAAGAGAATAGTAATAAGAAGGAGCCTCTAAAGGCTAGCAGGTTCTTATATAGCTACGTAGTAATTAGAATAAAGAGAGAGGACTTAGTAATTACCTTAAACCTAGGATAGGAAAATAATAAGGTGTATCTAATATAGTAGGTTAAATAAATTAAGAATAGTTCTAAATAGTTTAGAACTATTTAGACTAGTACTATAAGCTCTACCCCCTAAGCTTTAGAAGCTTTAAGTATAAAGCTTATACTATTATATAGTAAGAATACTCTTAGTACTTAGCTTAAGTTACTTACTTAATACTAAAGTAATATAGGATAGTTCTTAAATAGTAATAAACTATAAGGAACTATATAAGTATAGTAAGACTAGAACGTCTAGAATAAACTATTTAAAGATAGTAGAGAACTATATTAGAATAGTAGATTAGTATAGGTTAATTAAGATAATTAGGTAACGTATTCTACTACTGAGACGGCCAAACCACCGAGACGGCTACTTTTGCTTGGCAAGGAAAATCAAACTGTATTATCTTAATAACAATTTAAATATAAGAGCTATTAAGCTGAAATTTTAAATACAGATATATATAATATAGA
>ML976998.1:654893-693663 GCA_010015675.1 Byssothecium circinans | reverse complement strand
TATATTTAATACTTATATTAATCTACTCTTATTTCTATATATACTCCTTATTACCTAGTAGTTAAATACTATAGGTTAGTAATCTAGGCTATCCTAGACTACTACCACCTAGGCAGTTGACTATAGATCGGATGGAACCATCCTAGATTGATTGATCGATCAAGCAATTGATCAATCGACCGATCCAAAGGCCTAGCCAATATTGTGGCGTTATTAGTTCTTTATTAAATAAAGAAACAATATTAAGCTAAAACATTTGCAGAAAAGTAAGAACGCTTGCAGCCTTTCTTTATACTATCTACTGTATACAGGCTAGTAGGAATAGATTGAAGAAAGGTATAAGTAAGTGCTCTATCTTCAATTAAACTCAAAACTATACGATATAATCTACTATCAACCTACTACTATTTTGACTATCTCTGCTATATCTCTATTACCTTTTCACAATATCTAATATATATAACTTTATTTAGAAGGTTTTCTAATTTTTCTAACCTCCTACCTTACACTTACTATTATAGCGTTAAACCTAGGCTGCATGCTATAATAACTTAATAGCAACTAACTAATATACTAATAAGTAAGTCCTTAAAGTTATATAGTTTATTACTAACGTTTAGCTATATATCTATAGTATAAGGTAGTGTTACTAAGGGGTATACTTGCTAGATCCTAATCCGTGTTAAGGGAGGTTAGTAGGTGTAAGGTATATACGTTAAGTAGTAAGCTTTAGTAGTTTAAGAGTTAAACATACAAAGCAACTAATTCTATAATAAGCTATAAAATAACTAAGTATCAATCTAGGTAAGAGATAAATTATTAAGAGTTAACTACAAAGAACTAGAATCTAAAAGATAAAGGAAATCCTTCTAGTCTTTATACTACCTATTCTATTCCTTTAATAAGTCTTTAATCCCGCCTAGAGCCTTTGCTCCTTTAGTTCCTAGGATCTCTACTTAATCCTAGGATCTATAGGATCTTTAGGCCTTAGCAGGATTACAATTACGTAACTAACGTCTTGACTCTGCTTAGCGCCCTACTATCTAATACTCTCCTTAAGCGTATTATTCCTATATAGCTGCGCTTATTTATTATCTTGTAATATTATCCCCCTCTTTAAGGTTATCGTCTTAATATTCTAGGAGGTATGTCTGCTGTACCGCTTCTTCTTGTAGCTAGTATATAAGTTATACGTGTCCTTAGTTGCTTATAGTGTTATAGCCTCTCTTAGGGTTTTACTAACCTTTTCTTAACTATACCTAAGGTTCTGTCTAAGTTGTTAACTGCATGTCGTTGCTATCATGCTAACTAAATTTGTTCTTAAGAACTAGAGATAACGTTTAGCTATAAGCATTAACGTATTTTACTACTAAGACGGCTAACCTACTAAGACGGCTACTTTTCCTTAGCAACACTAACTTACTTAACTTCATCATTATTATCGTCCGTATTGCTAGTTAACATAATAAACTAAGTACTAGCCTCTAACTTAGAAGAACCCTCTTTATCTACTTAACACGTTCTCGCGTTATGCCTAGCCTTACTGTAGTTGCCATAGTAGCAAATACTTAGTTATTATACTTCGCGTTTACCTTTTACTCTTACCCTTTTACAGTTTTAAACTGTTTCTAATAGTTTAGAACTAATCTAGTCTACTATAAGACTAAACTCTATAGTGCTACCCTTTTAAAGATACTTGCGTTTACGTGTTTTGCGCTTAGTTACTACTGCAAGTTGCTGTTCAAGCTCTTTAACGCGCGCTTTTATAAGCGCAGTATTATGCAGCACTAATTTAGTACCTTTGACAAGCTGCAAAAGCCTATCCTACGCTGTTCGTAGTGATTGAGTAATAGAATTACGTATAAACTTTAACTATAAGCTAAATTCGCATGTATTATTTAGAGTCCTTAATAGCTATGGCGTCTCTAGTATTAGGGGTTCTAGTAAGGTACGTATACGTATATTAAAGCAATTAAGTACTACCTACGCGTTTAGAGGGACTAGCCCTATTGCCTTAAAGGCCTTTTAATAGTTCTAAACCATAAACACGCTTAAAAACGCGTCTTTAAAGGCTGATAGGAACGCTTCCTTATTAATGTAAAAAAACGCGCTATTACGCTAAGCCCTAAACGATATTAGAGTACTTGCGCTTAAGTGGTAAGAATAACACCACATTAAGTAGCTAAAAGATATGTAATAAGTGCGGTGGCATATAGAGCGTAAGAATCTTATTATTATAACAATAATACTTAAAATCTTAATTAAGGTGGCTTTCGTGGCCATCTAAAATTAGCAACTAATAGACGCTAATAGTTCTCGCCTTTGTATATGCGTTAAAGTGCTTTAACTACGTAAGACTAAGCTTATTAATTGTTTATCTATTCTTTAAGACTAAGAGCTTTTAATTGCGTAGTATATTAGCTTCTTAGTACCACGAAAAGATGTAGACGCGTCCTTTGTATATAATAAATATCAAGGTAAATGTACTATTTGAATATATACTTTAGATGTCTATCACTTACTCCTTATCGCCTAGCTGAACCGTTGTAGGCCTTTCTTACTTCTCTAAGCTAGTAACTACTTTTATAGAGCTAATAATACCTATCTAAAAGCTAGTCTTATTAAAGTTGTATATATCGTTATTATGTACACCGTACTTCGCTTTAGTATCTCGCATAAGCTTAAACTATGCGCTAACTACCTTAGGATCCTTCTATAGAACTCTCTAACGGTCCTTCAAACGGTTCTAGGCTGTTCGTAACGATTCTAAATAGTTCACGAACTATTTTGCCTAGTTATAGCTAACCTTCTCTTTACTTTACTCGCTTAGTAGTTTATTCGCCATGTCTAACACTTCGCCTAAGGTAGGCGCGAATCCTCGCGTATTAAGGTTAAGGATATATTAGATGATTATCTCCTCTTTAGTTAAGGATAGTTTTGAACAGTTTAGAACTATTTGTAGCCGAAAGGTGATTCCGTTAATGCGGTTAGAAAGGCTCTAATAACGAACGTTAAAAGCTTTAGCAGCGTGTTGGAGGCTTTTAAATTAGCCTAAATAGTAAGCTTGAAGAGCAAGCTTAATCCTGCCTTCTTGTTAAATAAGTATCGCGTTTAGTAGTTAAGGCATTTCGTGATAAGTATGGTATTAGTATTGCTAAGGAAAAGTAGCCATCTTAGTAGGTTAGCCGTCTTAGTAGTAAAATATATTATTAAAAGCATAAGCTTTATTATTTTGTAGATGTGGCTACGGGTTAGTACACTACCTGTATTTAGGTTTATACTAAGTGTAGTCTATTTATTCTTAAAGAGAAGTAAGAGAAAGTATAGAAAAAGAAAAAGAAAAAGTAAATTATACTTCTTTACTCTAAGGTAGAGGCTACGCAGCTCTAAGCTAAGTCTACTTAGCTTCGCATAGAGCTAGCTAAGTGTTAAGGTCTAAGGGGCTTGTTACCGGAGATAGCTCGAAGAGCTTTTGAGTGACAAGGGTGCTTGAGGTTCTGGAGCTCAGTTGGTTCTCTAGAAGAGATATCAATTCGTGACACACAGTAGTACTCTAACAGTACGTAGTAATGTTCATCTAAAGGGCGTACACTTAGTGAACTTAGGTAAGCTTGCAATCATAGAGTATGAGATACTAAATAGATTATAATTTTAAGTAGAAGGTTGAACACGATTCTACAAAGGTAGGAATCAAGCTCGTCTATATACTAGAGTGCTTAGTGGTGCTTAGTTATCGAGCAACACTAATTACTACTAATTACTATAGAGTGCTTACTATGATTAGTACCACTAAGGTTTACTAATTACTAAGTAAGTCACGTGATCTTGCCTTACTTAGCCAATACCGTTGTGAGGTTACTGCCGTAGTTTTCTATAAGCTAGGAAAAGGCTTCGTAAGATAGGTCGTAACATTATCCTCTCCTCTTCTATAACTTGTCCTTAAGTTAGGTGACTATTGTCGGGTTTTTAGTTTATAACTAAGCTTCCCCTCGTGTTATAAATGTCGTTAGCCGCCCGCTCGTCAACTATGCCTAAACTACCTACCCCATCTAGTACCGTTCGTCGCCACCGCCTCTGCGAATTCATCGAGTCCTTTGGAGAGACTATGGTTAAGAAATGTTTAGCTTGTAAAAAGCATAGCCGTGTGTGCAAGGTTCACGTTCGTTCTAGAAAGTGCAGTAAGTGCCTACGTCGTAGCTAGCGCTACGATGTTTAGGTATTGGAGTTGGAATTTAAGCGGTTATTATCGCAGAAGGAGGAGCTGCGAAAGAAGTTAAAGGAAACTCGTGCTACGCAAGACGTTGCGATGAAGGCCCATAAGAAGGCGTTAGAGGAGCTGCGTATCGCGCGCGCTCGTAAAGAGAGATTGCGCTTGCAGATAAATCTTCTAGATCGTCGCGCGAAGGACGCGATTGCTGTAGAGGAACGAGGGATTTATAAGATAAAAACGGGCGAAGTTCTTAAGCCTTCCGTTAGGGTTTCTGTTGGTCCTTCGTTGGGTCCTTAAACTTAAGGTGCTTTTAAAGATCTTCCTACTAATTTCTAGGACGTTGATGTCGATGATAGCTAGCAAGTGATTGTCGGTAGTTCGTAAGGTTCATTACTAGCTCCTACGTGTTTTCGCTCTCAGGGTAACCTTTCTACTTAACTAGGTATTCTTGGCCATCCTTCGTCCTTTGGTAGTTTACTACTTTTTCGACTTCGAACTTATCATCCTCTTTAGTTTTATAATAGAATGTTTTTTGTAATAGCGTTTTAGGGTCTGCTAGTTCCAATCTAGAGATGTAGAATACTAGGTATATCTTAGCTTCTTTAAGCAACTAGAGTTAGTAGTTGACAGGGCTTATTTTAGCCTATATTAAAAATAGTCTGACTTTGACGTTATCCAGTCCCTTGCTTAGTCGTTTTGTGCGAAGATTCTTTGTAAGTAGGTATACCTTATCCCCCCTTTCTAGCTGAGGTGCCATTTTTCGTTTTGTGTTTGCGTATGAAATGCTTTTGCGTTATGCCGTTTTAAGGCTAACCCGTAACTGTTAGTGTACGTTCTTTAAGTCCTCTATTATCGTTAAAGCTGCCGCTGCCTTGCCTCCTAGCAGTGTGCGTTTAAAGAGATTTAGGTGCTTCCCGTAGTTTGCGTAGAATAGCGTCTATCCTATAGATTCTAATATCTTATTATTATACGCTAGTTGAGCTATAGGTAAAAGGGAAACCTAATTGTTCTGCTAGGTATTACTGTAGATTCGTAGATATGTTTTCATCGTACGATTCGTTCTTTCTATCTGTCTATCTATTTGTGGATAGTATGCTGTGGATAGCTTACGTTTTATTCTAATTACAGCCATTAGTGTCTTCTAGTAGTTTGATGTAAAGAGCTTATCTCTATTACTAATAATTAACTTTAGCATGCCATGGTATCTAATAAGTTAATCTAAGATTACGTATCTAAGTTGTTCCGCGTTGTAGTCGTTTCTGAATAGTATCATTTCCGCGTATTTCGTGAATCTATCGACGATTACTAAGATAGCGTTATAGGTTATTCTAGTTGTAAGGTCTCTTAATACGGGTAGTCCTATTACAAAGTCTATAGAGATGTCTTCCTATAGTGTTTTTAGTAGTTTAATAGGTTGCATTTCTCTATAAGATGCGTGTGTGCTATGTTTGTTTCTCTAGCAGTCCGCGCACTTGCTAATAAAACGTGTAACCTTTTCTTTCATGCCTTTAAACTCGTAATTCCTCTAAATTAGTTCAATAGTCCTTTAAATGCTAGGGTGTCCGTGTACAGGATTATCGTGATGTTATCGTATGATTTCTCCCTATAGTTCCTCTGGTACTTCGTTGTTAATTTGCAGGATGCCGTTTAACTGCTAGGCTAGTCCTAAGGATCCGTCTTTGTTAGCTTGTAGTATTAGTGCTTTGATAGTCTCCTTTGTTCCTACAATATCACTCTATCGGCTGAGGGCATCGGCTCGTCCGTTGTCCTTGCCTAGTGTGTACACGATCTTAAGTTTGTATTACCTAAGCAACTTAGACCATCTAACTTGTCTTCTATTAAGCTGTTTAGTTGTTGTGAAGTAGAGTAGGTTTTTGTAGTTAGTAAAGATAGTAAGTTTAAAGCAGCTTTCTGCGTATACTCTCTAATGCTTTAGTAAGTCTATAATAGCTATTAGTTCCTTGTCGTGTACGTCGTAACGTTCTTCTAGTCCTAAGAACTTCTTTAAGTAGTAGGTAATAGGGTGCCATTAGCCGTCTCTTATTTAGCTAGCCGCTGCTCTAAGTGCTAGGTTAGATGCGTCTATTTTAATCCTTATTAGCTCTCTACTCTTAAATGCCACTAGTACTGGTAGGCTTATGCATTTTTCTTTTAAAGTCTTAAATGCCTTTTCTTATTCCCTTAACTATCTAAAGAGTACGTCCTTTTTAGTAAGTCCTACTAGGGGTAAGGTTATTAAGGCGTATTCTTTAATAAACCTCCTATTGAAGTTATAGAATCCAAGGAATTCCTATACTCTTTTAACTGTTGTTGGTGTCGGCTAGTCTTATACTACTTGTATCTTTTTTAGGCTTATCTTGACCCCTGTGGTGTTGACTACGAATCCTAGGAAATCAAGTTCTTCCTTATAGAATTCGCATTTTTCTAGCTTAAGGCGCAAGTTCGCGGTGTCCAAGCACGAAAGTACCTGTTTAACATGTCCAATATGTTCTTCGACGTTTTCCAAATAGATGAGTATGTTATCCAAGTATGCGATTACAAAGATATCTAGGTGTGTTCGCAACACGTTGTTAATTAACACTTAGAAAGTCGCTGGGGCGTTAGTAAGACCAAAGGGCATTATAGTGTATTTATAGTATCTATACCGTATCCTAAATGCTATCTTCTATTCGTCGCCTTCCTTCATGCGGATAAGATGGTATCCGTCTCGTAGGTTAAGGGCCGTAAATATCTTTGCACGTGCCAGTTGATCCTGTAATTCTCTAATATTGGGTAACAGGTAATAATTCTTAACTATAATCTTGTTTAATTTCTAAAAATCTATACATGGTCGTAGCGATCCGTCCTTCTTTAAGGCGAAGAGGACCGGGTATCCTGCTAGTAACTTTGATTCTCGTATATAGCCTTTTGCTATGCTCTTGTCGATGTAGTCTTGTAGAGCCTTTAGCTCTTTCTCTAATAGTTAATAGATTAGTCTAAAAGTTGGTTGCTTTCCTTCCTATAGCGTGATTTCGCAGTCCTAGGGCTAATGCTTAGGTAGTGCCATAGCACCTACGTTTTCCTAAAAGAGGTACTCCCATTCCTTATATTCTTTAGGAATATCTAGAGTTGCCTTTTTCTTCTTAACTCTTACTTATTAACCTATTGACTGAATAGCGTCTATAGAGTTAACCGTTCTCTCTAAACGCGTCTTTGTCGAAGTAATGTTATTAATTGTCCTCTCATCTACTATTAATTGCTGCCGATGCGTAGGCTTTAAAATGCGTTAGTAGGCGCAGTTTGCTAACGATATCATGTCGTTCTTTTAGTCAATTACTAGGTTATGCTTCTTTAGCTAAGGGATCCTTAATATGACGTCGTGAGTAGCTATCCCAAAATAGTCTAGGGTAATCCGTTCGCTGTAGTAGTGAATCCTTATAGGTACTAAGATAACTTCTTCTTTAACTATGAGTTGTTCCGGCATTGCCTGTCCGTTAGCTATAAGTAGTAGGTAAGGATTGTTCTTCTAAAATAGCTTTAGTCCGGCTAAGATTGCTACTAATGTTAAGATGTAATTTACTTATAATCCTAAATCTACTAATGCCTTCATCTTCCTTCTACTAAGACAGATCGGGATCTTGATTAGGCGCTCCTAGCGTGGTCCTAGGAAGCAAAGTTCCTAGCTAGCGTTAGTTGCGATCTTAAAAAAGATTCTCTAAAGCCGTTTTTTTCTTTTTCTTCGGCGTGCTTTGTGCAGTTTGGGTGCAAGCATGTCTGCTACTCCTCTTAAGCGCATTTGCCGTTAACTATCATGTTTATTTGTAAAAGTTCTGCTAGGTCGTGTTTCCTAGGGAACTATAGTCGCGCTCGTTTATCGCATAGGTATACGGCATACTTATCGTCGTAGCAATCATACCATTTAAACTTGCAGTGTCTTTTAATTGTTAGGAAATAGTCGGCTTCTACCTTCGCATTATAGTGTTCAAAGCAACCATCGTTGCTACACTAGGTAAAGTAAAGCTTTCCGTGATTTCCATTTTAATAGTCTATGTCGTATCGTAGTTCAGGGGAACTCTTGGTCCCCTATATAGCTCGTTAGAATCCTTCCTTTGCCTTGAGCTCTTGGTCCACCTAGTTAGCTTGCTTTTTATAAGCTTTTTCTTGCTTCTACCTTAGCTTCTATTGCTTTCTTAGCCTAGGGTTTAGATCCTCGTATAGGCACTCGCTATCAAGTCCTATGCTTAGTTTTTAACGTTGATTGTTGTAACTAGAGCGTCTTTAATCCGCTGGTTCGTTATTATCTAGCGTGACTTCGCTGTCGTACTACATAGGGTCTTTATCCATCTATTGTAGATAGTTTCCTTACGCGACTTTAAGGTGTCGTAGTTTTGGATTATAGGGGTCTTCGTTCTTCTTGCCTAGGTATTCTTCTTTTCCTAAGATAATTTGAAGAGCCCTGTTAGCCTATAATGTTCCGTCGTTGTCCTTAGCTCGTTCGCTAAGTAGGTAGTCTCGAAGTTGTTGTTCCTTCGCGTTCAAGGGTTAGTTAGAGTTGTTAAGGAAGTCCTAGACTTCATCGTCTGCGGTGTCTACTTTTTTATTATACCATATCTAATTAGCAGCTTGGCTAACTCTTTCCTTTATAGATAGCTTCTATAGCTTCTACCTGACAGCGTTCCCTCTTTCTTTGCCTAAATCAATTACTTTCTATTCGTCTTCTCCTTCTTTCTCCCGAAGGTGTCCTAAAGTTTAGGGGCGTATAATTATATTCAACTGTCGTTGGACCGTATGCTTAGCTCGTCCTAGCTTCGCGCGACAGTTTCTAGCGATGTAGCTAACCTTCCTACATGAGTAGCACGTCCTAGCTTCTTTCTCATGTCAGTAGCCCTTCCCTTTCCCTTTTTCGACGTTATCGAGCTGCATAGGCTGCAGCCTGTAAGGATCCAGATATCGGTTCTTTAGCTTCGTCATGGGGAAGTACCTTGGCTTAGTGTAGGTACCTTTTAATCTGCCCATACTAAGTCCGTTGCGTTAATCCTAGCGCAACTCTAAAGCTAACTCGTATAATTCCGCGTTAATTCTAATAGATTCTTGGTACAGTTCCTCTAAGGTCGTTAAAGCGGCTCCGGATCTTATAAGCTCGGTTTTAACGGTATTTTTAAGGCCTTGTCTATACATAGTCATTAGTGCCTTGTCCTCCTAGCCTATCTAAATAGCGTAGTGTTAGAACTCCGCAGCGTATTTAGCAGCCAATCGTTGTTGTTTAAGGCGCTGCACTGCCTTTCCTGCGATAGATTCCTCGTTCAAGACTCCAAAGACCTGCCTAAGGCGGGTTTTGAACTAAGCGTAGTCTTTGAAGAGTATCGTAACATTATCGTCATCGTTGTCGTCGTCTAGGTACTTGATGAGGTAAGGGTTAATCTATCATTTAGCGTTGCCACGCATGTAGGTCGTGACGAAGGAGGCTTTGTCTACGTCGTCAATAGTACTTGCTGCAAACTTGAAGTACAATTCAATCTGCAGGAGCTATCCTTCGAGTTTGGCGCGATCTCTATGGTAAAGGTCGGGTTTAGCGACCTTGCTAGCGTTGCCGTAGGATTGGGTATCGTGTGTCTTAGACATCCTTCTAAAGAGTGTTTAAAATATTAAAGTCTAGGGGGCTTGTTACTAGAGATAGCTTAAAGAGCTTTTAAGTAACAAGGGTGCTTAAGGTTCTAGAGCTCGGTTGGTTCTCTAGAAGAGATATTAATTCGCGACACACGATAGTACTCTGATAGTACGTAGTAATGTTCGTCTAAAGGGCGTACACTTAGTGAACTTAGGTAAGCTTGCAATCGTAGAGTATGAGATACTAAATAGATTGTAATTTTAAGTAGAAGGTTAAACACAATTCTACAAAGGTAGGAATTAAGCTCGTCTATATACTAGAGTGCTTAGTAGTGCTTAGTTGTTAAGCAACACTAATTACTATTAATTACTATAGAGTGCTTACCATGATTAGTACCACTAAGGTTTACTGATTACTAAGCAGGTCACGTGATCTTGCCTTACTCAGCCAATACCGTTGTGAGGTTACTGCCGTAGTTTTCCATAAGCTAGGAAAAGGCTTCGTAAGACAGGTCGTAACACTAAGTTAGAGGCCTATAAATGCTTCTTTATAAACTAGAATTATTACGTCTTAACTATAATAGATACTACTTAAGAGGTAGAGACTTTAAAAAGTATAAAGACTACTGCTTAGCTAAACTACTGCTATCTAAACTATTATTGACTAACCTAGGCTAGTTATAGGCTAATCCTTCTTTAATCTCTTTTAATCCTTCTTTATCCTTTAACTTTTCTACTTTTCTAGCAAATACGGAGTTAACGCCTTTAGATGCTGCTAGTAGTAGTCCTTTACTAATCTCTTATAGTCTATAAGATTCTGTATTAGTTCCTAGGTATTCTAGCTATCTAACTAATCTTTCTACTTAACTAAGTACTTCTACTAACGCTTGAATTTCCGCAGGTCCTTAATTTCCTCGATCTCGTAGTCTTTATCCTCGAGCTTAACTCGCGTCTCAATTTTAGCGTCTAGTGGTGCTAGTTTAAGAAGTAATTTATAAAAGATAGAGTGTATACGTATGCTTTTAAGAAGTTCTAGTTTGAACGTTACTAGTCCTTTAACTTCTAGGATCTAGAATAGTCCTATCTAGAGGTTGTCTAGTTTATTGCATAGTCGTTTAGTTTTCAGGTTTTTTTATAATAAGAAAACTTTATCCCTTTCTTTAAGGGTTAGTCCCTTAAGCTTTTTCTTATTTACTAATCTAGCTATTGTAAGGTTCCTCTAAGCAATTCATCGGCTCAATTCGTTATATAGTTCGCGAAGGAGTCGTACTTTGTTATTAGCTCTAGCTAAAAGACTCTCGACGTCCTTAGGATTTTAATAAGTAATTAGCTTATATCTGTAATTCGCGTAGTGCGGCGAGTATCCTATTGTTAAGGATCTTATACTATTGTAAGCTAATTACGCTGTTAGTAGAAGTTTAACCTAGTTATCCTATAGCTTATTAGCGTATATCTTTAAATACTATTCTAGTGTCTGATTTGCTATCTATCTATAGATAGAAGCTAGTTAAAAGCCTCTTGTTAACTTTAAGCTTTGCTAGAAACATGCTCTAATACTTAGAGGTAAATAGTGTCCCTTAATTAGTAATAAACTATTCTAGCATACTATATCAACTAATAAGTGCCTTAGTTACCTCGTAAGCTATTTCTTCGGCTATAACTGTTTCTTTTATTAGTATAAATATTAATACGTTAGTTAATTAGTTAACAATTACTAATATTAAGTCGCATAGCTATGCTAATCTAGGTTCTAACGATTTTAGGAGCTTTATAATAAAGTCTATCATAATGCTAATCTATAGGCGTGCGGGTAGTTCTAGCAATTAGAGTAATCCGTAGGGCTTATATCTCTTAGGCTTATTCTTAGAATATGCTAAATAGTTACCTATTACGTTTTAAACTATTTTTCGTACATTAGGTATCAAGTACTTGTTTAAAATTTATTAAACTATTTTGTTAATCCCTAGGTATTCGTATTACTTAGACTCGTGTAGCTTCTATATTAAGGTTAGTATATAGGCTTCATGTAGTATAATCTATTATTTCTTATCCTAGGGTAGTCCTACCCTAAGGTACTTAACTAGGTCGTATTCTACTCTTTATTCTAGAGTTAATTAACTATAGTCTATAAAGTCGTGTACCTCTAGTCTCTAATAATTAATCCTAGCTTCTTTAGTTAATTAAGGTCTATTAGACCCTTAGGTAAACTCTTTAAGTTTTTTATCTTATAGCTGTGCGACCTTAGCTAGTCGCTTGACTAAAGTCCTTTAGACTAATTGTAGTTAGTTATAGACTAATTATCTATCTATTTCTTTTTGCAAAACTGTATTGTGCGTAATAGGTTGATTTGTCTCCTAAAGGTCAGATCTTTGGCTAAGAGTATTCGCCGCTCTGTTTAGCAATCCTAGGTGATAGTGTACCTTAAAGTCGTAATCTACTATTATTTTAGCTTATCTAACCTATCGTTAGTTAAGTTTCTTAGTTGTTATAAAACGTATTAGATTCTAGTAATCTAAATATACTTTTACCTAGTATTTAGCACCTACTAACTAGGCTTGCTATTATTTAAAGGAGTCTACTATTGCTAGTAGTTCTTTATCGTAAACGTTATAGTTAAGTTCTGCCCCTAAGAACTTCTAAGAGTAGTAGAATACTAGTCTCTACTTTCTATCCTTGCCTTACTATAAAAGGATTACTCTTAAGGCGTAGTCTAATATATCTATCTCTACTTAAAGTAGCTATTCTAGGTTATGCATCTATAGTATAGGGGCTAATAGGAATAATTCTTTTAGCTTTTTAAAAGCCTTCTATTATTCTTGTCTTTATTAGAATCTTTTTTCCTTTTTAGTAATTTCTATAAGAGGCACTATAGTCTTTAAATATCCTATAATAAACTTCTAGTAAAAGTTAGCGAATCCTAAGAAAGATTATATGTCTTTTACTATCTTAGGTTTTAGCTACTCTCTTATAGTTTTAACTTTCTTTGGGTCTATAGCGATGCCGTCTTATAAAATAATAAATCCTAAGTAGTCCGTCTCTATAATGTAGAATTTATATTTCTTCGGCTATAGGGGTAATTAATACTCCTTAAGCTTCCTAAGCACCTTCTTAACGTATTTAGTATAATCCTTAAGCGTTCCTAAGGTATACACTAGTATATTGTCTAGGTACGCAGTTATAAAAACGTCTAAGTATTTGTAAAGTGCTCTATTAATAAGCGCCTAAAATATCGCAGGCGTATTTATTAGTCTAAAGGGCATGACTGTATATTCGTATAGACTATATTAGATCTTAAAAGCCGTTAGCTATTCGTAGCCCTTAGCTATCCGTATTTAATAGAATCTATCTTGTATATTAAATTTTATAATCTACTTAACTCCCTAGAGGCGGTCTATAAGTTCCTAGATTAAAGGAAAGGGATAACGGTTCTTCCTTATAACATAGTTAAGCTGTCTATAATCTATACAGAGTTATAGCTTTCTATTTTTCTTAAGGACAAAAAGGATTAGTAAAGCTATTAGGCTTATACTTTCTTATATATATCCTCGCTTTATATTCTTTTTAATATAAGTCTGTAGTTCCTTCTACTAGTCTTATGTAAGTAGGTATATTAGTCTTAAGCATAGCTTTACGCCTTTTTCTAGGTAAATCTTGTAATCCTATTCCTAGTAATCTAGTAATATAGTATTATCTTATTCCTTAAATAGATCTTAAAACTCCTTATATTCTAGTAGTATTATAGGTTAAGGTTTATCCTTTCTAGGTGCAACTTTCTATATCTAGATAACTCCTATCTATGAAAGGTTCTTCTTATAGATTCTCCTAATTTTATAAGGCTATATCTTGCTAATCTATCTAGTCTAACTAGGTAAGCTTTAGATTACTAGGCTTAATCTTCTATAGCATGTTCTAGCAACCTTGCGCGCTAGTTCTTAGCTAAATATCATTCCTTTCTACTAATCTATAGCAGGATTGTGCTTTCTAAGCTAATTATAACTAATTAATATATCTTCTTTACTAAGATCTATAATGTTAAAGGATGTTATATCCTTAATTCTAAGTACGTAGAATAATACTTCTTAGGTTTCTAACCTTAAGAATCTATTACTATAGGATATTAGTCTATTATTAGCTAATACTACTTATATTAAACGTTCCTTATCTTAATAGGGTATATTGTATTTCTTAACTACTTATAGGGAGATAATTATCTATGCAGCTCTACTATCTACAAGTGCCGTAAGCCTGCATCCGTATACGTGTACCTCTACCTTTAATTAATAAACTAGTAGGTCTAGGTATTATACGTTGTATAGGGTTATTATAGAAATGCTCTTAAAAGCGTAACTCTATCTCTAGTAGTATTCTAGTTTTTTAACTCTTATAGTTTCCTTAGAAACTATCCTAATCCTTATTTATTAGATAGGTGTATGTAATAGCTGTCGTTATAATATACTATCTATAATAGGCATCTATGCTCTATCTTATTGGCGTTATTAGGGATTAGGACTTCTGTCTTTGTAGGGTCCTAAGGTACTGCCGCTAGCTTGTCGCCGTAGGCTACCTGTTCCTAATACTAATCATCTAACATTGTTTGCTAATATTATAGGGAATTGCCTTGCTTCCTCTAACAAGCGTCTCTCTTAGATTCGCGAGGAAGGGTAGGGAGTATATAGTGTCTACAATCCTTATCTAGATATTCTTCTAGGGTAAGTAGGTTGTAATCTTAATCTCTCTTATCCTACGCGGCTTCTTCCTTACAGAGCGTGTAGTATATACAATTAAGGATAGTCTTATATTATGCCTAGTCCGTCTTCTCGTATTTGCGGTCTATAGGGTGCCCTAGGGGGTGTTAATATTAGTAGTCTTTAATTTTATAGTCTAGTGTATTGCTATCTATTAGTCCTACTAGCTAATATCCTACAATATACTTGCTTAGCTAATGCGTCTAGTAATGCTTATTGTAGTATTTATGCTATCTAATGCGTTTGTATTATTATTGCTAATTGCTAAAGTAATAAGTGTAGCAGGCTACTACTAGATAGTCTTTATCTAGGATTATAATATGTAATATCTGCCTAGGTTATTATCTTACCTTATTATGTTTGTGCTTATAGTAGAGGTACTAGTCCTCCTAGTAGTAGTACTAATTAACCTTTTAGTAAAGATCCTTCTATAGTACTTCTATTTTAATATAGTCCCTTATAATATATAGGCCTTAGAGTTGTATAGCTTCTACTACTACTTTGCTAGCTTTCTTACCGTATACTAATACGGGTATAACATAAGTTAGTCCTTCGTGCGTAGTGCCTACATACCTCTAGCATAATTTTACGTCTAATTATAGTTAGATTACCTAATCTAGCATTTTGTTCTTAGCTAGACCTTAGCTTAAGCGTAATATTTCTATTTCCTAGAATTCCTTAGAGGGCGGGGTAGGATCTATGTCGCTAACATTATTATTAGATAGTTTTGTTACTTAATCTAGTTCTAAAGATAGGCAAGAAGTAGGCTACTAACGTAGTACTTCTAGTTTATCCTCCTTAGGTCCTATTACCTTAAACTTAATTATCCTAATCTTGATTACTCTAAGCTTGCTAGCCTGTCCTTGATTCTTTAGGTAATCTCTATGGAAGTGTCCTACTTCGCCGCATTAAAGATATACCTTCTTCTTAAAGTATTCTTAGCGTTATTCGTAGGTTAGGCTGTCTAAGTATCTTCCCTTGCCCTTATCAAACTACTTCTTTTGTTAGATTTTGTCTATTATTACTATATTACCGTCCTAGTTATATTATAGTGTTTTTAGCTTTCTATATCTTCTAAAGTTAGGAATGATTATTGTATCCTATTGTTTCTTCTATAGCGCTTGTTTGTAGAGCCTATTATTAATTTAGGTAGCTAGGTTAATTATATCTTATAAGTTGTCTAGCTTATTATAATGGATTATTTTATCCTTAACTGTCTCCTTTAGTCTATTATAGAAGGCTGTACGCAATAGTATATTATTCTAATCAATCTTTAACTATAGCTATTTAAACTCTATTATATACTTTACGATTAACTTCTCCTGCTAGATCTAAGATATCTTTTGCTCTGCCTAGGTCTCTTTGTTAAGTTCTCTAAATACTTTCTAAATCTCTTCCTTAAATGCCGTCTAGCTCTTAAAGATAGCTTTCGTGTTGTCTTTATAGTACTTTATCTTATTTGTAATATAGTCATCTATAAAGGGTTATATCTAAGTAGCTACCCTATCCTTTAGGTGCATACTAGCCGCGAGGGTCTTATCTTGTTCCCCTATTATAGAGTTAAACCAATAGTACAAATCTATGTTAGTAAAGAATAGCTTTAAGCTATCTTATCCTCTATTATATTTCTCTAGCGCTGCAATCTTTCTACGGGGTATAGTGTCCTTAGCTTAGAGTTAAGTAATTGCCTATATTAACCTTTTAATCTATTTAGCCTATTACTATATCTAGTTAGCCTAGTTAGCTATTACTAATACTAGATTTAAAGTAGGCGTACTAACGCTGCTAGCAGCACGTAGGGTAGCAGGAGCTGCTATTATATATATTTAGGTTCTTAAACCTGTAGGTAGTTAAAGTGTTACTAAGGGGTATACTTGCTAGATCCTAATCTATATTAAGGGAGGTTAGTAGGTGTAAGGTGTATATATTAGGTAGTAGGCTTTAGTAGTTTAAGAGTTAAATATACAAAGCAACTAATTCTATAACGAGCTAAAGAATAACTAAGTATTAATCTAGGTAAGAGATAAACTATTAAGAGTTAACTACAAAGAACTAGAATCTAAAAGATAAAGGAAATCCTTCTAGTCTTTATACTACCTATTCTATTCCTTTGATAAGTCTTTAATCCTACTTAAAGCCTCTGCTCCTTTAGTTCCTAGGATCTTTACTTAATCCTAGGATCTATAGGATCCTTAGGCCTTAGCGGGATCATAATTATGTGACTAACGCTCTAACCCTGCCTAGCGCCCTATCATCCGATGCTCTCCCTAAGCGTATCATTCCTGCATGGCTGCGCTCATCTATTATCTTGTAACAGGTAGGTTTTAGCTACTAATACTTTATAGGTTAATAACTATTTTATTACGTAAGCTAGGGCTATAAAGATTTAATAGCTATTAGATTATATATATATCTATCTAGGTTTAAAATTTCAAAAGAAAATATTAAGGTTTGGCTTTGTTATTAAGATAATACTCTTTGGTTTTCGCTGCTAAGCAAAAGTAGCCATCTTAGTGGTGTGGCCGTCTCGGTAGTGCTTTACGTTAGTTAAAGTACTTTAATATATATATAAAAGCAAGAACTATTAGCATCTATTAGTTACTAATTTTAGATAGCTATAAAAGCTACTTAAATTAAGATTTTAAGGATTATTATATTAATAATAAGATCTTTACGCTCTATATACTACTATACTTATTATATATCCTTTAGCTACTTAATATAGTATTATTCTTGCTACTTAAGTATAAGTACTTTAAGATTATTTAGGGCTTAGCGTAAAAGTATATTTTTTTTATTAATAAAGAAGCATTTCTACTAGCTTTTAAAGATATATTTTTAAGTATATTAATAGTTTAAAACTATTAAAAGGCCTTTAAGGTAATAAGTCTAGTCTTTATAAATATATAAGTAGTACTTAATTAATTTAATATATATATATATACTCTACTAAGACCCTTACTACTAGAAATACTATAGCTATTAAAGACTCTAAGTAATATATATAAATTTAGCTTATAGTTAAAGCTTAACGTAAAGCACCATCGAACCGCGCAGAATTGCTTGGCAAGGAAAACCAAAGAGTATTATCTTAATAATAAAGCTAAACCTTAATATTTTCTTTTAAAATTTTAAACCTATATAGATATATATATTGTCTAATAGCTATTAAATTTTTATAGCCTTAGCTTACGTAATAAAATAGTTATTAATCTATAAAGTATTAGTAGCTAAAATCTACCTTATACTATAGATTAATAGCTAAACATTAGTAATATACTATATAACTTTAAGGACTTACTTATTAGTATATTAGTTAGTAGCTATTAAGTTATTATAGCGTGCAGCCTAGATTTAACACTATAATAGTAGGTATAAGGTAGAGGGTAAGAAAAATTAGAAAACCTTCTAAATAAAGTTATATATATTAAAAACCTATACTTCCTTCTTAAGAGGAGGATAATATATACTAAATAAAGCTATATATAAGTTTAAAGTAAGTAAATACCTTTAAAACTAAAAGATCTAGCTTAGGAAGTATAGGTTTTTAGAATAATACTAACACTGCCTTATAATATAGCTTATAAGCTATTTTCTAGTAGCTAACTATTTATATTACTATTATATATATATATATAAAGTTTATTAAAAGAAAGAAAGTAAGAATATCTAGCTAGATAAAATATTTATTTATATTTTTCTATTTTTAGGAATCTCTACCCTCCCTGCGCTAATTCTCTAATAGGTCTAGGCTGTACGCTATAATTTTAGTGCTAATAGGTGTATTATATATATATAAACTAGCTCTAAAGTTATTATAATTTATTAGGGCTATTTAATAGGTGTTGTAGGGTATAAAGCTTAGGCGAGTAACTTTATTCTATACTAATATAGCTTACTAAGATAGTAGAAATCCTAGAATATTTTTTATAACCTTCTAAATCTATATTATATATATCTATATTTAAACTTTCAGCTTAATAGCTTAAGTATTTAAATAGTTATTAAAGGTTGAATAATTGATTTTCCGCCAAGCAATTCTGCGCGGTTCGATGGTGTGCGCGGTTCGATGGTGCTTTACGTTATATATAACTCTATTACTTAATTACTATAGATAGCATAAGGTAGGCTTTTATAGCTTATTAAAGGCGCTAAGTTACTACTATATAGTATTATACTTATATAAAGTTACGTATTAAAGAGCTTAAAAAGTAACTTAAGGTAATAACTAAGTATAAAATATATAAGTATAAGTATCTTTAAAAGAGTAGTACTATAGAGTTTAGTCCTATAATAGACTAAGTTAGTTTTAAACTATAAAAAGGTAAGAGTAAAAGGTAAGTATAAGATATAATAACTAAGTATTTACTACTATAGTAATTATAAGAAGGCTAGATATAATATAAAAATATATTAAGTAGATAAAGAGAGTTCTTTTAAGTTAAAGGCTAGTACTTAGTTTATTATATTAAATAGTAATATAGATAATAATAATAATAAAGTTAAGTAAGTTAGTATTACTAAAGAAAAGTAGCTAGCTTAATAGAGTAGCTATCTTAATAGTACTTTATATTACTTTAAGTTTAAGTAACTCTTATTATCTTAGCGCGTTAAAATCTCTTAAAGTCTCTTAATAATAATTTTTTAAGTCTACTCTAGACTACTCTTATCCTTAGGCATATAAAAATTACAGTAGCGTTGATACCTTCGTATCCTAATAAAGTAGAGCCTTCTCTTATCTATAGATCTAGGCCTACGCCTTATAGCACGATTATAGTCCTCTACTTACCTCTTAACCTATAATAGTAGAAGTTATCCTAGGCCTTATAGCAATTATAGCGCGTAGATTTATGCTTAATTGCTAGTCTAGTAGGTACTTTAGGATTAAAGCAGCTTCTTATTTAGCTAGTACAAAAATAACCGCGCAGATCTTATATAGCTAAGGTATAACGTGTTTTATTAGTAAGTAGCCTGCTTTAGCAAGTAGCCTACTCTACTAAGATATGTCTAAAGTTATCTCTTCTATTAACTATACCGCTATAGCTATAAGCCTAAAGGCTCTTAAAAGAAGGCTAATTAAGCCTTATAGTTGCTTCTTTTTAATTAAACCCTCTATTATCTATGCGTAAGCTAGTAGTAGCTTATAATATACTAAGAACTACTCTATAAAAGCGCCTTTAAGGTATATAGCTAAAGAATAAGACTAGACTACTAAACTAAAAGCTATTACCTACTAAAGAGTAGTCTTTAGTTTAATAGATACTAGACCTTAATTAACAAGGATTTCTATCCTAGATTATTAACGTACGACGAATAGTAGACGTTCTAGTTTTATATATAATAAATCTCTTCCTCCTCCTCCCTTAGGCAAGCTCTAGGTAACGCGCTTTATCTAGGCTTAGTTAGAGCTTTAGACATAGTAGAATAGAAAGCGTAATGTATAGCATATAAAAGCTAAAGATCCTATTATAATTTAGGCCTAGTTTAAGCTTATTAAGGACATACGTTAGCGCTATAAGATACTAGATTACGATATCTATAACTTTAATAAGTCTAGCTTTGCTATAGGTATTACTATAACGTTAAAGGTAGTTACTAGCTCTAATAAAATTAGCAAAGTAGTTGCTATTTAGCTAGGTAACTAGTAGTAAGTTATAGCAATTAAAAGGGTAAGTACTGCTAGCTAGTTTATCTTACTCTTTATTATCCTACTAGGAAAGCTCTACTAAGCCGCCTAGTATTATTATATACCTATTAACTAGATTCTTGCTATTAGCAATAATAGCTAGACGACTAATTAGCTAGGCTATACCTAGCTAAAGCACTTTAATAGCTATACTAAGACGCGTATAGTAGGGACCTATTAGCTACTTATCCTAGATAGTTATAGTAGCTATGCTACGCCTAAATTTAATTAGTACTATATAGAGAATTAAATAATCACCCTTTATATACTACCTTATAGCTTGCATCTATTATAGCTACTAGATGTAGGCTATTTCTTGCCTCTAAAGCGCGCGTATAGCTAAGCTATCTAGCAGCTTGCTCGCTAATATGTCTTCTACATTAATAAAGTAGACTTCCTATCTATCTATAGCTAGGCTAGAGCGATAGCCTTAATAGTAGAGAATATCTAAGCTAGCTTTTAGGTAATAGGGCTAGTCCTATATGGCTTAGAATACGTCCTTTTATCTTTAATTATTATATGAACACTGTTACTACCACAGATAGAAGCCGTAGTAGGAGAATAGTAGACAGCTAAGACACCTTATATAGTAGCTTAGCTTTAGCAGCAGGCTTAACTTATCTAGGACTACCTTTGTTATTAGTTACAGAGCCCTACTACCTAGGCTATCTGCTAGCTTGTTAAAGGTTGTTAACTTGCTATGCACTTAGCAGCTATCCTTACAGAGGAGAATACAAAGCTTCAGGCAGCTAGTCAGCGCCAACAGCGTAAGCAGACGCAGCTCCGACAGTATATTGCCTATGGAGGCGCTCTACAGGCTCAGGAAGGTCAATTGCTTGCTGCAGAGGCTAATAGGGTGGCTTAAGAGGGTGAGCAGATGGATCAATCACAGCGACGTCGCGCACCATCAACATGCAGCAACTGTCACGTTCAAGGCCATAATAGGACTCAGTGTACTACTAGATAGCCCAAATCTATCAGTTCTATTTATATCGCGATTTATTGTGGCGTTGTTGAGCTATTATACAGAGAAAGCGTCTTTTTTGGTGGGGTGGGCCACTTGCTAAGGCGGGCCACTTGCTGATAAAACACGTTATTCTATTCTCTTTAGTAAGCTATGTGGCTGTTCCTCTATGTAGCTGTTCCGCCATGTGGCTGTTCATGCTTATGGCTGTGCTGATGCTAGAATATGACAGTCAACCGTAAAACCCGTCAGCAATGACAGTAACCAATGCATCTTAAAGTAGCATCTGTACAAACATAGTCTTTAGCGAAACCAACTTCCCCTTAGAAGACTGTTGCAACAAAGTATACGCCACACTGCAAGCAGAGATCACGGTGCCCCACTTTATAGATTAGGTATAGTGTCAAGCCGATAACAAACATGCGATAAGCTAGCGCATATAGTTCCGGGCTACCTATGGTTCCGGGCTACTCTACTAAAACGCGACACCTTAACAAAACACGCGATTTCTCAACACAACGCTCATCAATATGGACGCCCGTGAGGTAGCTATACAATCAGCTATCAGCGATCTCGCTGCAGGCATTTATACTAGTCAGCGCGCAGCTGCTAAGGCGTATGGCCTTCCTTAAACTACGCTTCAACGTTGACTAGAAGGTGCAACAACAAGCGCGCTTAGCTATCAGCATTAGCAGTGGCTGACTCCTCTCTAGGAGGACTTCCTAGTAGAATGGATCCTTAAAGAAGACGCGCGCGCCTGTCCTCCCTCCTACGCTCGCGCTCAAGAAATGGCCAATCGAATCCTGCGTATGAATAGCGACAATCAGCCTGTAGGCAAGCTCTAGGTCTTACACTTTATCCGCTGACAGCCACGCATCGCCTTAGTAGTCGGCAGAAAGCTAGAGGCTTAAAGAGCTAATGTAGCAACTCTAGAGCAGGTGCGCGCCTTTCTAGAGCTCTATAAACAGACTAGACGTCGGCTTAACATACGGGCGGAGAATACCTACAATATGGACGAGACTAGCGTTGCCCTAGGGGTATGTACAAACACTAGAGTACTCTCTAGTAGTTAAAAAAAGAAGGCTTATATTTAGTCTCTAGAGAATCGCGAGTGGGTCTTTATAATTAAGTGTGTATCAGCAATAGGGCGGAAACTACGCTGCGTAGTCATCTTTAAGGGCTAGAGCCTACAAACAACCTAGTTCCCCTTGTCCTACGTACCTGACTAGATCTATACAACCTCAGAGAACGGATGGATGTCAAATGCGATAGGTGTTGAGTAGCTACAGCGCATATTTCTACCTAAGACGGCTGTAGGTGATAGCTAGTACCGACTCTTTATCCTTAACGGCCATGGCAGCCACATTGATATCGAGTTCCTTTGGCTTTGTAAACAGCATCGAGTAGAGCTCTTATACTTACCTGCGCATACCTCGCACGTCTTATAGCCGCTAGATCTTGCTCCTTTCTCTGTTATTAAGTCTAGTTACCGACGCTAGATCCAGGAGCTCGCATCGCTCGACGACGCCGCGCCTATTAAGAAGGAGCGCTTTATTGCCTGCTACCATCAAGCTAGGGAGGAAGGCTTTACAGAGCGTGTAATTCGAGCTGGCTGGCAGGCTACTAGTATCTGCCCGCTCAATATCAATTAGGTACTTAGCTCGTCGCAGCTCTCTTAGAGGCCTACTACGCCTACGCATTAGCAGTAGCCTTAGCAGCAGCCTTAGAGCTTCTTCTCTACTCCTCAAGGCCCTAGAGAACTATACCTGGCTCAACGCGAGGTGCAGAGCTGCGAGAACCTAGGTCGCAAGACAAGACTTCTCCTGCAAAAAGCAGGTAAGGCGCTAGCAGCTGCAAACACTCGCGCTACAAGACTTGAATTAGAGAAAAGACGCCTTAATTAGCAGCTAGAGACTACTAGCTCTCAGCGTCCTTAAAAGCGCGTTCGAGTAGACCCAAATCAACGCTTTGCAGAGGTAGAGACTATTAGGGAGGCGATGCGCGCAGCTGAGGCCTCAGCAGCTTAGCTAGGTAGATATACTATAGAAGGGGCTGCAGAGAGAGTAGCAGTAGCTACAGCAGCAGCTACTCTACAGTCTATGTGTACTACATGGCAATTGTAATAAGCGTTATTAAGAAATTGCGTGTTTTGTGCAGGTGTCGCGTTTTAGTAAGGTGGCCCGGAACTATAGGTAGCCTAGAACTATACTAGTTTTAGTCAGCTGACGCACGGGCTTACCTAGCGCACACTCGGCTTAGGATCATTAAAATTCAAGATAATACTAACTCGACCAATATGGACCCAATTGAGGCAGCGTTGACAGCATTGGAACCCCTGGACCTTAGAGAAAAAGTTAATCTTACTTAGACTGCAAGAGAGTATAGTGTTAATTGATTGATGCTATCGCGAAGGTGGCGTAGGGTCTAGGGCTCCTGTGCAGAGCAATATAAAAATTAGCGACTATTAAACAACCGTCAAGAGCAGGAGCTTGTATAGTATATTGATAGGCTGTGTAAGCAAGGCCTACTACCTACTAGGAACATGATAGGCAACTTTGCTAGTAAGATAAGCGGCAGAAAGGCAGGCAAGGCATGGCCGGATCGATTTATCAAGCGCCACCAAATTAACCTGGTATTAAAATGGACGAGCGGTATAGACAAAAAGAGAAAAAAAGCTAATTCTACCTTTAAATACGCGCTATATTTTAAGCTCTTAAAGCGCAAAATTAAAGAATACGATATTTAGCTAGAGAACATGTATAATATAGATAAAAAGGGTTTCCTTATTAGAGTCCTATTAAAGATAAAGCAGATCTTCTCTTAACAAAGGTATAAGGAGAGAGGAGTTAGGTAGATTGTTTAAGACAGCAATTGCGAGTAAATTACGACAATTGCCTGCATATGCGCTAATAGATCGTTACTGTCCCTAGGCCTTATTTATTAAGCGCGTTCGGGTAACATTTAAGACTTATAGCTGTAGGATTTTAATTCTATAGTATACAAGGCCTTCTTTGCCTTGTCTTCTAGTAGATGTATTACGAATAGGATAGATATAGGGTATCTAGGACCAGACAACGCAGCGCGGAAGGTATTAAGACTAGAGGATGGCGATACAATGATGCGCGGGGCAGGATTAGGTTAGTAGTCACGTGACATTAATCTCGCCAAGAACAGTAATCCCTAGAGATCAGGCCTGCGCGAGAGAGCAAGAGTAATCTTGCCTCTAAGGGTGATCTCTAGAGATCAAGGCTTACAGGATGAAGCGAAGGAACAAGATAAGCGGTATAAAGACTAGACGAATCTCCTTTATCTTTCTAATTCTAATTCTTCGTAGTTAACTCTTAATAGTTCATCTCTTACCTAGATTAATACTTAGTTATTCTATAGTTAGTTATAGAATTAGTTTGCTTTAGATAGATAGTATACGCACGTTTGCTTCTTGAATTACTAAAGAATACTACCTAACGTATACACCTTTACACTAACCTCCCCTTATACGGACTAGGACTAGCAAGTATACCCTTTGGTAACACTTTGACTACCTATAGGTTCAAGAACCCGAACGTATGTAATAGCAGCTCCCGCTATCCTACGTGCTGCTAGCAGTAGTGTTAGAACACCTGCTTTAAGTCTAGCATTAGTAATAGCCACCTAGGCTAACTAGTTATAGCAACAGGCTACGCAGATTAATGAACTAATGCAAGCAATAGCTTAGCTTTAGGCCGGAAATACTACACCTTAGGGAAAGATCGCGGCGCTAGAGAAATACGATGGAGGATGAGATGGCTTAAAGCTATTCCTTACTAACATAGATTTGTACTATCGGTTCAACCTTATAACGAACAACGAAGACAAGATCCTCGCAGCCGACATGCACTTAAAGGATAAGGCAGCTGCCTAGATACAGCCCTTTATAGACGACTACCTCTTAAATAATATAAAGAATCGTAAAGACGATACGAAGCGCTCTTTAAGAGCTAGACGAAGTTTAAGGAAAAGATTTAAAAGGTATTTAGAGAACTTGACGAAGAGACTTAGGTAGAGTAGAAGATATCTTAAATCTAGCAGAAGAAATTAGTCGTAAGGTATATAACAGAGTTTAAGCAACTACAGTTAAAGATTAATTAGGACGACGCGCTGTTGCGCACAGCCTTCTACAATAGGCTAAAGGAAGTTGTTAAGGATAAGATAATCTATTATGACAAGCTAGAAGACTTACAAGATATAATCAACCTAGCTACCTAAATTAACAACAGGCTCTACGAACGAGCGTTGTAGAAGAAACAAAGGGACATGATAATCATTCCTAACTCTAGAAGGTATAGAAAACCAAGGACACTACGATACAACCGCAATGGCAATGTGGTGATGACAGACAAAGTCTAATAAAAGAAGTAGTTTGATAAGGGCAAAAGAAGATAGCTAGACGGCCTAACCTATGAATAACGCTAGGAACGCTTTGAAAAGAAAGCATGTCTCTAATGCGGCGAAGTAGGACACTTTCGTAGAGACTACCCGAAGAACTAGGGCCAAGCAAGCAAGCTTGGAGCAGTCAAAATTAGGATAATCAAGTTCAAGGTAACGGGGACCAAGGAGGACGAATTAGAGATGCTATATTAGCAGCCTACTTCTTGTCTACCTCTAGAAATAGATTAAGCTATAGAACCCTCTAACAATAATATCAGCAATGTAGAATCTATCTTAACTTAAATAACTTAACCCCTAAACTAGATAGATGACTACGAGGTCCTCTAATAGCTTAAAGATAATCTATGCTAGATGTGTAGAAATAATACATATAAAGGTAAAACGTGTATTGTAGATATACTAGTACGCGGCGGCTATGCGCACGAAGCAGTAGCAAAAGTGATGGAAGAGTAAGGTCTATAGACAAAAGTATAATAGATTAAAGTTAATGACGAACATAAGGAAGTTGACTAGTATAATTGCACGAGGGAGTACTGTGTCCCTTACCTGCAGAAAAGAAAGAGCGTGCGACACACGCTTAGACGAGCCTTTTACGCCCTTCTCCTAGAAAAGGACTGCTTAGAAGATAACTACTACGTACACTATTTTAACTACTAGCAGAAATAGCATGAACGCCTAGGTTAGAGTAGGTGCTACGACACGCACTGCTAACTATACTAGCTTAGCAAACATATTGCAGGATATTAGCTAGCTAGTAGGATAGATAGAGAGATACTAAAGTATAAGGACAGCGCATATCTACACTAATACCCTATAGAATACTTTTTAGATAAAGGACATGAGGAGCTTAACTAGAACTATTGTACATCACTACTAGGATGTATATTCCATCTCTTCCTAAAGGAAGAAGCAGCATAGGCTAGACATAGGGTTAACTATAAGCTACTACCTTCTTCTAAGTGTTTGGCGGACGTATGCAGACGCCATAAATTCCTAGCTCTTCCCGACGAGACTAAGGAAGACGCGTTCGGGCGGAAAACGACACTCACGCGATAGATATAGCGAACGTTGCTAGAAACGCAACACTAGCTATGAGGCTATCTAGAAGGCAGGACTACTAGAGATAACATCTTGTACTTTTAGACTATAAGACGCCTACCTAGAGCTATCATTAGGGAGAGTTATAATGACTTACCCTACGGACAGTGCTTTGATGACATATATTAAGCACACCTTTTAGAGAAACTTAGGAAAGGTTTCCTACGCAAAGATGAGTTAAAAAACTAGGATGCTACTAGAGATAAGGTCACGCTAGTAAGAGCATTCCTACAACGACCCTATACAATATACAATACCTAGATCTACTAGTTTATAGATTAAAGGTAAAGGTGCGCGTGCACGGACGTAGACTTACGGTACTAGTAGATAGTAAAGCTGCATAGACAATTATCTCTCTACAAGTAGTCAAGAAATATGACATACCCTATTAAGATAAAGAACGTCTAATACGAGTAGTATTAGCCAATGACGGACTAATATCCTACGGCAATAGATTCTTAAGGTTAGAAACCTAAGAAGTGTTATTCTACGTACTTAAAATTAAAGACACAACATCCCTTAACATTATAGATCTTGGTAAAGAAGACATGTTAATTAGATACAATTAGCTTAAGAAGTACAATCCTACTATTAATTAGTAGAAAGGCACGATATTTAGCTAAGAACTAGCGCGTAAGGTTGCTAGAACACGCTACGAAAGATTAAGCCTAGCAATCTAGAGCTTACTTAGTCGGACTAGACGAATTAGCAAAATATCACCTTATAAGATTAGGAAGATCTATAAGAAAAACCCTTCACGAATAAGAGTTATCTAGATACGGAGAGTTGCGCCTAAGAAGGACGAACCCTAACTAACGATACTACTAGAATACGAGGAGTTTCAAGATTTATTTAAGGAAGTAGAAGAAACCGTATTACCGGACTACTAGGAATAAGATTACGAGATTTACCTAGAAGAAGGCGCGAAGCTACGCCTAGGACTAATATATCCGCTTACTCTAGACTAGCATTTAGAGCTAAAAGAGTACATTAAAAAGAACTTAAAGCATGGATACATATAAGAGAGTATAAGCCTAATAGCTTTACCAATTCTTTTTGTTTTAAAAAAGAATAGAAAGCTGCGACTCTGTGTAGACTTTAGATAGCTAAATTATGTAATAAAGAAGAACTATTACCCCCTTCTATTGATCTAGGAACTTATGGATCGCCTTTAAAGAGTTAAGTAAATCACGAAATTCGATGTACGAGACGAATTCTATTAAATACGGATAGCTAAGGGCTTTAAATGGCTAACTGCCTTTAAAACTCGTTACGGACTATACGAGTATATAGTTATGCCTTTTAGACTAACAAACGCACTAGCAACGTTTTAGGCGCTTGTCAATAGAGCACTTTACGAATACTTGGACGTTTTTGTAACTGCGTACCTAGATGATATACTAGTGTATACCTTAGAAACGCTCAAGGATTATATTAAATACGTTAAGAAGGTGCTTAGGAAGCTTAGGAAGTATCGATTACCTTTATAGCTAGAGAAATGTGAATTCCACGTTACAGAGACGGATTACTTAGGATTTGTTGTTTCACGAGAAGGCATCGCTATAGACCCGAAGAAAGTCGAAACTATAAAGGAATAGCTAATACCTAAGACAGTAAAAGACGTGTAATCTTTCTTAAGATTCGCTAACTTTTACTAGAAGTTTATTATGGGATATTCAAAAACCACAGCGCCTCTTACAGAAATTACTAAGAAAGAGAAGGGATTCTAATAAAGATAGGAATAATAGAAGGCTTTTAACAAGCTTAAGGAATTATTTTTATCAGCCCCTATGCTACAGATGCACGACCTAGAACGACTACTGCGAGTAGAGATGGATGCATTAGATTACGCTCTAGGAGCGATTCTCTTATAGCAAGGCAATAATAAGAAATAGAGACTAGTGTTCTACTATTCTTAAAAGTTCTTAAGAGCAGAACTTAACTACGACGTTTACGATAAGGAACTACTAGCAATAGTAGACGCCTTTAAACAATAGCAAGCCTAGTTAGTAGGCGCTAAATACTAAGTAGAGGTATATTTAGACTACTAGAACCTAATAAGTTTTATAACGACTAAGAAACTCAACTAACGATAGGTTAGATAGGCTAAGATAATAGTAGATTACGACTTTAAAGTACACCATCGCCTAGGATTGCTAAATAGAGCGACAGACGCTCTTAGCTAAAGATCTAACCTTTAGGAAACAAACAGACCTATCACGCACGACGCGGTCCTACGGAAGGACGAAGATGGTAGTCTAGGCTATAATTAACTACGGCTGTTTAAAGGAACTCTAGTTGAACGGCTAGCTAAGGTAACTAAGGTTACACGATAATAAGACAAGAAGCCTAACGAGCTTACTAAGGTAGCTAGGATTAACTATTAAGGACTAAAAGTACAAGATAGCACGGATTACAATCGCCTAAACCTAGAATAGAGGGTAGAATATGATTTAGTAAACTACCTAAGGGCAGGACTACCTTAAGATTAAGAATAAAAGATTATACCGCGAGAAGCTTATGTACTAACCTTAATACGTAAGCTACACAAGTCCAAGGAATACGAACACCTAGAGATCGACGAAATGGTTCGATAGATCTTGAACGAGTACTTAATCCCTAACGTACGAAAAGCAGTTTAGAACGCGATAGGCAACTGTTTAGTATGTTCTAAAAACAAGCCTAAGAGATATAAGCCCTATGGATTACTCTAATCGCTAGAACCACCCGCATGCCTATAGATTAGCGTTACGATAGACTTCATTGTAAAGCTCCTAAAATCGTTAGAACCTAGATTAGCATGGCTTTGTAACTTAATACTAGTAATCGTTAATTAATTAACCAAAGCATCAATATTCGTACTAACGGAAGAAATAGTTATAGCTGAAGAAATGGCTTACGAAGTAACTAAGGCACTCGTTAGTTAATACGGTGTGCTAGAATAGTTTATTACTAATCGTAGAACACTATTTACCTCTAAGTATTAAAGCACGTTCCTCGCGAAGCTAGAAGTTAACAAGAAGCTTTTAACTAGCTTCTATTCATAGATAGACGGCTAGACGGAATGAACGAACTAGACACTAGAATAGTATCTAAGGATGTACGCTAATAAGCTATAAGATAACTAGGTTAAACTTCTACTAACAGCATAATTAGCCTATAATAGTATAAGATCCTTGACAATAGGATACTTACCACATTACGCGAATTACGGATATGAGCTAATTGCTCATTAAAATCCTAAAGACGTTAAAAGTTTTTTAGCTAAGGCTAACGATAAGGCACGACTACTTCGCGAACTGCACGACGATTTAAGCCAACGAATCGCTCAAAGGAACCTTACGACAGCTAGATTAGCAAATAAGAAAAGGCTTAAGGGACTAACTTTTAAAGAGGGGGATAAAGTTTTTTTATTATAAAAAAATTTAAAAACTAAACGGCCATGCGACAAACTAGACAACCTTTGAATAGGACCCTTTCAAATCCTAGAAGCTAAAGGACCGGTAATGTTTAAGCTAGAACTCCCTAAAAGCATGCGTATACACCTTATCTTTTATAAATTACTCCTTAAACTAGCACTACTAAACGCTAAAGTCGAAACACGAGTTAAACTTAAAGACAAAGATTACGAGGTTAAAGAAATTAGGGACCTGCGAAAGTTTAAGCGTTAGTAGAAGTACTTAGTTAGGTAAAAAAACTAGCTAGATAGCTAGAATACCTAGGAACTAATATAGAATCTTATAAGCTATAAGGATTTAGTAAAGGACTATTACTAGCGGCACCTAAAGGCAGTGAATCCACGTTCGCCAAGAAAACGGAAAGATTGAAGGATAAGGAAAGATTAAACGAAAGAGAAGAGTTAGCCTGCAACTAGCCTAGGTTAGTCGAAGATATAGGTAGCAGTAGTGAAAGTGCAATAGTAGTATCCGTACTCTTAGGAGTAGCGACTAGTAGTCTAGCCTTACGCTTAAGGTTCTCTATCTCTTTTATTGAAGCTAACTCTTGATAGTACATCTCCTTCTTTTAACGATTAAGATATAGAAGTTCTAGTTGCGACTTACGTAGAGACTTCTCTAGCTCAAGCAAATGCTAACGCACGCGATCCTGCTTCGCGTTAAGCTTAGCCTACTCTTAAGGAGTTACAACTAGATTACACTTAGAGTTGTAATCTAGATACTTGAAACAGCGCCTAGAATCTAAGCTTACTACGCACTTCCAACTCTTCTTACAATAAGAAGAGCAAGGGGAAGGCATCTTGCGACCGTTCGTTAAAACACGACTAGCGAGCAATTTCCGACGAGCAGTAGATGAGCCGGCGGGAACAAACAGAGAATCTATGCGAGGAACCTTTAGGGCTTAAGGACGGGATTCCCTAGGCATAGTTAGGTAAGAAGTTAAGGAATATCTAAGGAGGATACGATACTACCTACAGTAGGGAACTCGTACGCTTTATATGCTAGCTAAGGCTAGATGCGGCATAGCAGCTAGATCTTTACGATTATCGGGACGATAATCCTAAAGAGGGGGATGATGTTACAAATAGGATAGATACAGGGTATCTAGGACTAGATAACGCAGCGCGGAGGGTGTTGAGACCAGAGGATAGCAACACAATGATGCGCGGGGCAGGATTAGGTTAGTAGTTACGTAACATTAATCTTGCCAAGAATAGTAATCCCTAGAGATTAAGCCTGCGCGAGAGAGCAAGAGTAATCTTGCCTCTAAGAGTGATCTCTAAAGATTAAGGCTTACAGGATAGAGCGAAGGAACAGGATGAGCGGTATAAAGACTAGATGAATCTCCTTTATCTTTCTAATTCTAATTCTTTGTAGTCAACTCTTAATAGTTCATCTCTTACCTAGATTAATACTTAGTTATTCTATAGTTAGTTATAGAATTGGTTTGCTTTAGACAGACAGTATACGCACGTTTGCCTCTTGAATTACTAAAGAACACTACCTGACGTATACACCTTTACACCGACCTCCCCTTACACGGACTAGGACCGGCAAGTATACCCCTCGGTAACAAGATAGACAAACAATAACCTTAGGCTTTAATAGTTAAAAACTATCTTTAATTAAGAAACTAAACTAAAGGTTCTACCGCAGCGATACTAACTACTTATCCTTAACGGCTATGGATCTTATGTGAATATGAAGTTTATTAAGTACTATAATAATTACAAGATCCTTTTAGCAGTATATCCTCCTTATAGTACTTATACTCTTTAACCGCTCAACGTCTGCTTGTTTAGGCCTCTCTCTTAAGCGTACAGCGTAGAGATAGCACGCTTTATAGAAGAATCTTAGGTCTTCTCTGCTATAACAAAGAGAGATTTCTTCCGCATGTTTTAGGCTGCGTGGGAGCAAGCTTTTACAGCTAAGAACATTCTTTTAGGCTTTGAATCCTGCGGTCTCCATCCTTTTAATCCTAACGTTATCCTTAGCCGATTTAGTAACCCTAAGGTAGATAGGCTTTCCTTAAGCGAGAGCTTAAGGTCAGTGCTCTCAGCTAACGACTAGAGGAGGATTGCTAAGCTTATAAGAGTAGTCTTTAACACTGCATATAACGACAAGGCTAAGCAGCTCTCACAGACGATTCACTCGCTATTAACTGAGAATATACTCTTGAAACTAGAGAATCAAGGCCTTAAAAAGGCGCTAGTAAATGAGAAGAAGCGTCGGCAGAGAGGCAGGGCTTTGCAGATTGATCTGCCTCTAAATTAGGATAGTGGAGCAATCTTCTAGAGCCCAAACAAGGTTCAGCGAGCTCGTAATCGTGAAATATAAAAGGAGGCAGCAGCAGAGTAGAAGAGACTTCAAAAACAAAAGGAGGCTAAGCGCAAGGCTGAGGAGAAAGCAGAGAAGCAGCGGCTAATAGAGGAGCGACGTCGTATAAAGGCTACTCAGCAGGAGATACGACTCTAGGAGCAGGCACGGAAAAAGCAGGAAGTAAAGGACAATAGGCATGCTCAGCAGGCGGCTGCGCAACTCAAAAAAGACATCTAATTTGCTAAACAAGCTTAAAAAAGGAGGATTCAACAATCTATTAGTCCTTAGGATGATACTGGTGGCGAGCAATCTGTTCTTGAGGTCAACCTAGCCCCCAGGCCCACCAATCGCCGGGGGCGGCAGATCAACCTCCCTACGAGGTATTGCGACTAGCTGATAGCATAGAAATATTCTCCGTACTTGACTGCCTACTACTCTGTAAAATCTCGCGATATTATAATTTATATTGAGCTGTACGGCCTCAAAAGCAGATATCGGTGCTCAGCGAAAATCGTGCGTCAGGTGAGCCCGTGCGTCGGCTGACTAAAACCAGTATGCGCTAGCTTAAATCCACCCCGCTTACAAGCGCTGGCACCTACCGCTGCAACCACAGTAATTACACTCGATCACCTTTTTAAATCTCAAAACTCATCACCTCTTCCATCATAATGCTCTGCACCACCTGTACTATTATTTTCATAAACCCCCGCCTCACTATTAGGCAGAATCATCAGCCCACGCTCCAAACTCTCCGGAAGGCAGCATCGAAGTTTTGCGCAATCTGCACAGTACTATGGAACATGCTTTGCCGTCACAAATGGCCACCAATGCCCAGTCCTACAGTAGCATCACTCTCTCTGCAGCCTGTCTCGACGTATTCGGCCCGGAGGCAATTAGGGTCGGAACGGTCATTTAACTTAGATTTTATTGTGAACGCTAACGGAGTCGGTACACCTGGAGTGCAGGGCGAGTTGGGCATTGGGGCGCAATTTTTGCTAATTAGGGAGAGAGGTATGTACATATCTTCCGTTCGTGGAAAGCAAGTGTTGAGGGGTACTAAGGCTACTGTTCAGATGCTGAACCTCTACTGGCATATACACCACCCGAAACTCTTGACGCTGTAAATTTCCGACCTCTCACACACCATTGGCTATCTAGCTGCCTCTCAACACACTCAACATGTCGTCCCCTTAAACCAACGCGCTCTCAGTTCTTCACGCCTACCCGCCTCGTTCGCATCGGGACACCAACGCATGATTACATCCAAGTAGTTACTTATCCGCATTCTGAATCCACCCCCGCTTCAACTCCCTATGTGACACTTAGTCATTGCTGGGGTTCTATACCTACCTTTACGTTAACATCCACATCCTACCCTGACCTGAAGTCTGGAATCCGAATTTCGCTACTCAGCAAAACATTCCAAGATGCAATTGCCGTGACAAGAGCTCTGGGCTATGCATTCATTTGGATAGACTCTTTGTGCATAATTCAAGATTCAAAGGATGATTGGAACCATGAAGCACCACAGATGCAGAGCGTTTATCGCGGAGCAGTACTCAATATCGCCGCTACTGCTAGTGCGAATGGCGATGGAGGCTTGTTTCGCTCGCGACAAGTGCCGTCTATAGAGCGAACTCTAGTCAGGTCCACCTGGGAAGATGGGAGCAGCCAAGTTTATCGAATATATCACGTGGACTTTTGGCGCCATGCTTTCGAGGGACAGCCACTGATGAATCGCGGCTGGGTTGTGCAAGAATTGTTTTTGGCCCCCAGAGTACTGCATTTTAACGAGCATCAGATGTTCTGGGAGTGCTACGGAGCTGCGGCGTGCGAGGCGTACCCAGAGCGTATTCCCGGTGAGGTTCCAGCTGGGAGTATTTCTCGAAATGATACCTTGGATATCCTGGCCCTTGCCCACGGCGATTCATCCTCTGGTACGAAGGAGCTAGCTCTGCGACTTTGGTCCCAAGTTGTCAAGCAGTATACAACATGCCAACTAAGCCACCCACGAGACAGACTTGTAGCCGTAGCCGGCATCGCTAGAGCCATCCAAGAAGCCATCCGCGACGAGTACTGTGCAGGTCTATGGGTACAATCCTTCCCGACCCAGCTTCTCTGGCTGAGCGCTTCTGACGAGCTTCAACCGCAGCCCTATCGAGCCCCATCTTGGTCGTGGGCGAGCGTAGATACTGGAGTGACGAGCGGTGACTATGAAACGACCCCATCCGAAGAGATTAAGATATTGGCCAAAATTATAAGTCATGAAGTTGTGACTGCTACTCATGACCCATTTTCGGAGGTGACGAGTGGCATTATCCGACTCTCCGGATACCTCTTTACTGTGGTGCTCCGACCATCGCAGAAGTCTAGGTGGAGCGTTGTCATAAACGAGAAGGAGTACGATAGGCAGAACGCACAGATATTGCTTGATTACCGGCCTCCATCCCTTCAACTTCATTGCCTGCCTATATTAGCAGACCTCCACCAATATCCAGAGTCTTGGTCAATTTCATGTCTTTTACTTGTGCCAACCAGAGCTACAAGGGGGCAGTTTATGCGGTGTGGGACGCTATTCGCTTTCAAATCAGCGTTTGGCATATCAGACTGGACTGGGTATCAATCGGTTAAGAGTCACAAGTGGCTAGAATACGAGGCTGTGCAAAGCCCCGGTGTATACAAGATATCTATAGTATAACGCATGCCTGTAAAAGGCCACTCGTCCTCGATCCTTCAAAGACTTCGAACTTCTTAATAAAATTAGCTCTTCCATAAGTTTATAAAGAATTTGTCTCAGTGTGCTGACTTAGCCTAGTCTAAAAGTCCACCAATTTTCTCAAAGCATTTCTGAAAAAGCGAGATCACAGCAACACTTCAGGTCGTTAATTCTTTCCTCCGTCACTAGCGTGCATAGCAGCCGGATGGAAATCCATGAGATAAAGGCTAAAAGAATTAGTGCACAGAATTTTAGATCTCTAGCACGCGACGAGGCAATTTGGCCTTCAAGGATTCTTCACATCAATATCGCTGCCTATATAACTAATTGATTAGCTAATTCGATCCTACTTAGCCTTAGCTACGATTTCTCTATACCTATAGCCAGTTGCTAGCGTGCCTAAGAGCTAACGCGGCGTAGAAGAAATTTCTACCCTACCTAACTTTACTCTTATAAATAAGAGACTGTTATCCTTAAGACTACTATCTATATCTACCTATAGACATATTCTACAAAGGTAGTTCCTATAATATATGCTATAATTATTTTTAGATAGTCTTAGTAGGGATAGCGCTTGAATTTATCACTATCTTATACACTGCTAAGTTAGCATCCTAAAGTAAGGAAATATAGTTAGAATATACTACTAATATATTCTACTACTAAACTACGCAACCTACTAAACTACGTAAAATTGCTTAGTAATACTATTACTATCTTTAATATAAGAATACTATAATAATATTATACTAAAGTACTTTAATATAAAGGTAGACTTTAGCTTACCGTTTAAGTATACTATCTAAGCTAATTTAGTAGTATCTAATATAACGTATTCTACCACCGAGTGCGCCAAACCACCGAGTGCGCTAAAATTGCTTGGCAAGGAAAATTAAAGAGTATTATCTTAATAACAATTTAAATAATAGAGCTATTAAGCTGAAAATTTAAATACAGATATATATAGTCTAGATAAAAACGATTATAAAAAGATATTCTAGGATTTCTAATATCTTAGTAAGCTATATAGGTTTAGAGAATACTAGGGTTACTTTAGGTTTATAGCCTATAACACCTACTAAACTAGCTAAATAAGTTATAATAACTTTAGAGCTAGTTTATATATATACAATACACCTATTAGTACTAAAATTATAGCGTGCAGCCTAGACCTATTAGAGAACTAGCGTAGGGAGGGTAGAGATTCCTAAAATTAGAAAACTATAATTAAATATTTTATCTAGCTAGATATTGTTACTTTTTTTCTTTTAATAAACTTTATTTATATATATAGTAGTAATATAAATAGTTAGCTATAAGAAAGTAGCTTATATAAGCCTGTATAGTAGTGTTTGTATTTTTATAAAAACCTCTACTTCCTAAGCTAGATCTTTAGTTTTAGAGGTAATTACTTACTTTAAACTTATATATAGCTTTATTTAGTATATACTATTTCCCTCTTATAGAAAACACTATAGGTTTCTAATATATAGAACTTTATTTAGAAGGTTTTTTAGTTTTTCTTACCCCCTACCTTATACCTACTATAATAGCGTTAAATCTAGGCTGCACGCTATAATAACTTAATAGCTACTAATTAATATACTAATAAGTAAGTTCTAAAAGTTATATAGTATATTACTAACGTATAGCTATTAATCTATAGTAAAAGGTAGGTTTTACTTAAGATTTCTTCCTTTACTAATAACTACTAGATTACGTAAGCTATAGCTCTATAGATTTAATAGCTATTAGATTATATATATATCTATCTAGGTTTTAAATTTTAAAAGAAAATATTAAGGTTTGGCTTTATTATTAAGATAATACTCTTTGATTTTCCTTGCTAAGCAATTTTGGCGCACTCGGTAGTTTAGCGTACTCGGTAGTAGAATACGTTACTGCTAAAGCTTTTAATATTAAAGACTAAGTCCTTACTAAACGCGTTAAAGGAATACTATTTTAATAAGAAATAGTTTTAAACTATTAAAAACTATCTACTACTAAAGAGAAGATAATTATCTAATATATCCTTAACTTTAATTTATAAAGATTTACGCCTACGTTATATAAAGTATTAGATAACGTAAATCACTATCAAGCGCGCCACACCATCGAGCGCGCTAAAATTTCTTAGCAGCGGTAATATCTTAATAACAAAGCCAAACCTTAATATTTTCTTTTGAAATTTTAAACCTAGATAGATATATATATATATACTAATAGCTATTAAATTTTTATAGCCTTAGCTTACGTAATAAAATAGCTATTAACCTATAAAGTACTAGTAGCTAAAACCTACTATATACTATAGACTAATACCTAAACCTTAGTATTATACTATATAATTTTTAGGACTTACTTATTAGTATATTAGTTAATAGCTATAAAAGACTATATAGCGTGCGACCTAGATTTAAAGCTAATATAAGAGGTAAAAGATAAAAGGTAAGAAAAGTTAGTAATCTCTTTAAATAAAGTTATATATACTAAATATTGTAAGAAAGCAAGGGAGGTTTGAAAGATACTTAAATAACAATAGAAGTTATTTAAATATAAAAATATAAAAGCTGTATAAAGATAGCTCTTATATAAAGCTGCTAGCAGTAGAAGAGGCTAGTAGTATAGTAGGTAGTAGGTAGAAAGTAATAGCTAAAATAATTGATTTTAAGTAAGCCTATAGCACTTATTTATATACATTCAGTCCTAAGTATATCCTACACTAGCCCTGAGTATTTCCTATACTATAGATCGAGATCTATTACCTAATGATCTACGATCCTTGATTTGAAATCTAAATTGATTTGAAATCAAATAGAAAGCTCTAGAACTAACTAACTAATAATAGCTAGTCTAATACTAGCTATATTAGTATTAGGCTATATTTAGCCTAAAATAAGTATATACATTAAATAAGTACCTTACTAACTAGAAATAGTTTAGTAAGTACTTAGGTACAAAGTAGAAGTACTTAGCCTCTATATAAACTAAAAACTAATAGAAAAATAAAAATTCTTCTAAATAAGTGTAATATACACTAAAATACACTATCAAGAATATAGTGTAATTTTTATGATTACTAAGTACCTAGTACAAAGCAGTTGTACCAAAGTACTAGAAATTAAAAAGTTGCTGTTTTTGACTTATTATAGTAAAATAACTAGTCAACTAATTTATACCAAATTTTAATATGTTATAGAGAAAAGCCTAAACTATAACATAAAAATATCTTTAGCTTATTATATAAGCTATTAAGCTTACTATTTTACAAATATCCTTACTTTCTTCTTAAGAGGACAATACTATATACTAAATAAAGCTATATATAAGTTTAAAGTAGGTAATTACCTCTAATACTAAAAGATCTAGCTTAGGAAGTATAGGTTTTTAGAAAATTTAGACACTGCCTTATAATAAAGCTTATATAAGCTAATCTTTTATAGCTAACTATTTATATTACTATTATATATATATATAAAGTTTATTAAAAGAAAAGAACTAAGGATATCTAGCTAGATACAATATTTAATTATAGTTTTCTAATTTTAGGAATCTCTACCCTC
>ML976998.1:548777-644962 GCA_010015675.1 Byssothecium circinans | reverse complement strand
TAGTTAGTAGCTATTAAGTTATTATAGCGTGCAGCCTAGATTTAACGCTATTATAGTAGGTAGAAGGTATAGGGTATAAAAAATTAGAAAACCTTTTAAATAAACTTATATATATTAGAAAGCTATACTTTCTTCTTAGCAGGAGGATATTATATACTAAATAAAGCTATATATAAGTTTAAAGTAAGTAATTACCTCTAAAACTGAAGATCTAGCTTAGGAAGTAGAGGTTTTTATAAAATACGTACACTGCCTTATAATATAGCTTATATAAGCTATTTTCTAGCAGCTAACTATTTATATTACTTTTATATATATATATAAAGTTTATTAAAAGAGAGAAAGTAAGAATATCTAGCTAGATAAAATATTTAATTATATTTTTCTAATTTTAGGAATCTCTACCCTCTCTACGCTAATTCTCTAATAGGTCTAGGCTGCACGCTATAATTTTAGTGCTAATAGGTGTATTATCTATATATAAACTAGCTCTAAAGTTATTATAGTTTATTTAGCTAGTTTAGTAGGTATTTATACGCTATATACTAAAAGTAACCTAGTATTCTCTATACCTATATAGCTTACTAAGCTATTAGAAATCCTAGAATATTTTTTTATAATCCTTTTTTTCTATCTTATATATATCTGTATTTAAAATTTCAGCTTCATAGCTCTTATATTTAAATTGTTATTAAGATAATACAGTTTGATTTTCCTTGCTAAGCAAAAGTGGCCGTCTCGGTGGTTTGGCCGTCTTAGTGGTGGAATACGTTATATCTGTATTTAAATTTTCAGCTTAATAGCTCTTATATTAAAATTGTTATTAAGATAATACAGTTTGATTTTCCTGCCAAGCAAAAGTAGCCGGCTCGATGGTTTGGCCGGCTCGATGGTGGAATACGTTATAGAGAATACTAGGCTACTTTTAGTATATAGCGTATAAATACCTACTAAACTAGCTAAATAAGCTATAATAACTTTAGAGCTAGTTTATATATATATAATACACCTATTAGCACTAAAATTATAGCGTGCAGCCTAGACCTATTAGAGAATTAGCGTAGAGAGGGTAGAGATTCCTAAAATTAGAAAACTATAATTAAATATTGTATCTAGCTAGATATTCTTACTTCCTTTCTTTTAATAAACTTTATATATATATATAATAGTAATATAAATAGTTAGCTATAAAAGATTAGCTTATATAAGCTTTATAATAAGGCAGTGTCTAAATTTTCTAAAAATCTATACTTCCTAAGCTAGATCTTTTAGTTTTAGAGGTATTTACTTACTTTAAACTTTATATATAGCTTTATTTAGTTTATACTATCTTCCTCCTAAGAAGAAAGTAGAGGTATCTAATATATATAACTTTATTTAAAAGGTTTTCTATTTTTTTTTACCCCCTACCTTATACCTACTATTATAGTATTAAATCTAGGCTGCATGCTATAATAACTTAATAGCTACTAACTAATATACTAATAAGTAAGTTCTAAAAGTTATATAGTATATTACTAACGTTTAGCTATTAATCTATAGTATAAGGTAGGTTTTAGCTGCAAATACTTTATAGGTTAATAACTATTTTATTACATAAGCTAAGGCTATAAAAATTTAATAGCTATTAGAATATATATATGTCTATCTAGGTTTAAATTTTAAAAGAAAATATTAAGGTTTAGCTTTGTTATTAAGATAATACGGTTTGATTTTCCTTGCCAAGCAAAAGTGGCCGGCTCGATGGTTTGGCCGGCTCGATGGTGGAATACGTTAGTAATATAATAAAAACTAGGCTTCCTATCTACTTAGCTATATATAAGCATGATACTAGCGGACTAGTACTCTAGTGGGTGACCACGAGGGAATACCTGCTGCCGTATATTTTTGCGGGTTTTTTTTGCGGTCTGTAGGTTGGGTGTGGGTCTAGTCTTGTCAGTTTCGGTGCTAGGGCATCTTTAGCATTACGGGAAACCAGACTAGCTTCGCTACGCTATTGCTGACCTCTTGATTTAAGACCGTTTCCCTCTTGCTTCTTTCTTATGTTTGAGAACTGTAGGTAGGTATAGGAATAAGATACGGGTCCCGTGCTATAATCGCAAACCATCAGCGGCCAGGCGTCTTCTGTGCTTGTACTCTACTCACAATATATGTATAGGGAATATCGTCTTTACACATTTTATGGCGAGCATGGTTCTTCAGCGTGGTAGGAAGGGGTTCTTTCAGAATTATACAATAAAGTTAACAGCTCTGCCCTCAAACGTGTCAGGCCGGGCCGCTAATAACAACCATCAAGGGAAGTACTTAAATTAATGCTCTAGAACATTAACTTGCGCAAGCGGAAACCTCCTATGTAACCCTTATCTTACTTTCCCCCAGCCTTTCGAACTACCATTCCACCGCATCACCTCCTCCAACCTACTCTCTCCTATCCTCTCTAGTACAAACTCGAAAACCCCCCAAAATCCACCTGCGCAGAACAAAACCCACCTTCAGCCCCTAAATGCTCCCCTAAACACCCCCTAAATTCAGCCTAACCGTCTGATTGCTCAACCCCAGCAAATCAACCCAGTCCCCGACATCACAGAAGTAATCATGCGACGAGCTAGTAACATTAACCCATTCCCACCACCCAATCTGCAGTTGCGAGAACGGCGTCCACGTCGCGTCGATGTCGGTCGTATGTTCATTTCCCGCCATCAGAAGGAAGGGGCGTTTCGCGTCGGGCAGCGGGTCGTAGAATCTACCGTCGAGATTCACGCCGCCTCAGATCTTCTCTTCTACCGCCAGGGCTCCTGCGGCCGCGGTACCCGCCGAGCGAGTGCCCGACCATAAGGTAGTGTGTTGTCTTCCAGGCTGCGTTGATAGCGCGCACGTAGGCGGGGAACGGAGAGTCTATCACGGCTAGGGTGTCGGAGATGCGCAGTTTGTATACTGCAGTTAGGAACGTCTTGTTCTACGGTGCTTTGATATCGATGCCGTAGACGCCGCTGGGGGGAACCATAGGAGAGCTGGAGGTAGCGGATTTCTCCTAGGTGGTCGAGAGCTAGACCGTGTAGCCTTGGGAGGCGAGTTCGGAGAGCAGAGTCGTGGACATGGTTGCGTTTGAGCTGGCGCCGGGGGAGGAGATGACGGTTGGTAGGTTGCTTCCTTTGCGGAAGAAGGGCGCGTTAAGCTGGTTCTATGTTTGGACCGAGTTGGGTGCATTCTTGGGGAGTTGCGGCGCGGTGCTCCCTACTTTAGCACTTATGGGGTCGAGGTACGGGGCTGTAGTGTTTGGGAGGGGGATCGAGTGGGTGGCGTATTGTATTGTTGCGAGGAGGACGTTGGAGGCGTTTGTAGGGCGATAGGGTCGTTTGGAGTGGTGTGGGCGAAGATTGAGTGGTTTATGTCCACCTTCTGGGTGAGAAGTGTATTGCTGCGATGATGGCTGGGTGTGATAACATCCTTGAGAGAAGGAAGAGTACCATGGTGGATTTGTTCAATTGGTGAATGGAGTGCGAGTATGATGATGAGATGGATTGAGGTGTTATATATTAACTTCAGCTTGCCCACCTTTGTGGTTGCCCAGGTAGGATTAGAGAAGTGGGGCGAAAATAAGTAAGATAAGTAATGTACGCATGATTCCAAACCCTATTAGATCACCATCTCTTGAACCAGGAAATTTACCGATCCCTGTTGGGCGACCAAATGTGAAGTCCAATATCCCCAATACAGTCGCCAATGCCTGAGCTTACACCCACCATCCCAAATATAGCCATACTTTGCGAAGCCGTACCTGCTCATCTACCTGCGTCATTCGCAATGTCACTACTGCCTTAGTACTTCCTAGTGGTCGAGGAAGAAGTGCGTGACGTGCTAGGCTTGTGCGACGTAGAGGATGGTGGCTTCGTCACACTCGGTACCTTGTACACCGTGCTTAGGCTCGACGGAGCTTTGGTCGAATAGACAGGATGGCTTGATGATGGCGCCTTGCTGCTACTCGGACGGGCGGTCGAATATACAGAGTGACTGGACGAAGGCGCTTTGCTGCTCGAAGGTGCTTTAGTAGAGTATGTGGGATGGCTGCTGCTCGGTGCCACCTTGGTGGACGATGTGCATGATGTGCTCGCGCTGGCTGAAGGAATCTTCGAAGAGGAAGTCGCAGGATAAACAGGGTGGCTGCTACTCTTGCTACCGGAAGGACGCGCGGTCGAGTAGACGGGGCGGCTACTGCTGCTCTTTGTAGAGTACCCTGGATTACTGCTAGAAGGACGCGCAGTAGAGTACACAGGCGCACTACTATACGCTTGTGAGGGCACCTTAGAACTTGACGTATATGATGTGCTTGCACTTCCCGACGTAGGCTTCACGTTTGAAGTACCTGCCTTGTAGATCGTATCTGAGTTGGATGACGATGAGGACGAAGGCTTCGCTGAAGAAGAGCTATGGTACGATGACGGGGCTTTGGTAGAGTAATGCGCGGCTGTGCTGCTGCTTGAGGGTGCCTTGGTGCTACTTCCTGAAGGCTTGACTGAGGATGAAGAAGGCTTCGAAGACGCGGTAGAGTAGCCGTTCGTTCCAGTAGTCGGCTTGACAGTCTTTGTGGGATCAGGCTCATTGCCATTTCCGTTTCCGTTTCCGTTGCCGTTACCAGGGCCGGTGCCGGATGGTTTCACCGTACCGCTAGAGCCGGAGTTCGATGGTTGCGAGCTGGTAGCGAAAGTTCCAGTCACAGTACCGGTTACTGATGGCTTCTTTGATGTCTCCGAACCGCTCGGTGTATTAGGCTTTCCGGTTCCACTTGTCGCGTGGGAGCTTGCCGTCGCATGAGAACTCGTCGCAGCGCTTCCAGTAGCAGATGGTTTCTTCGAAGTGTCCGAGTCTGACCTAGTAGCTGTAGGCTTTTCGGTGTCAGCCTTTGATGTCGATGAAGGTTTCTTTGTTGACGAGGATCCCGTAGGCTTGGGCTCATCTGAGCTAGTATTTGAGACAGAGGGCTTGTTGGTGGAAGAAGGCTTCGATGCAGTAGTACTAGGCTTGTTTGTAGTTGTAGCCGATTTTGAAGTAGACTCAGGTTTCTCGGTAGAGGAGTTATCCGTTGCTTTAGATGTGGCAGAGGACTTTGTCTTGGAGACGGGAGGGTTGGGGTCTGCGACTTCGCCAGACTGAGCGTTTTCGGGCCCGAAAGCGAGACATTTGTCGAAGAGAGGCCACTCTTGGGACTGGTTCAATTGTCAGCAGAGTGGATAGGATGATTGCGAAGAGGGATACCCACGTAAAGCTGCTGAGACCAGAAGGGGTTAGCTTCATTGCCTTTGGTGGCTGCCTGGGCATGAAGCTCGACGCCAACTCTGGCGTCGATGTCAACACCAAGCGTCTTCTTAGAATCGCACACACCATTAGAGGCAGCCATAGCCGCGAAGTCAGCTTGAATGTATGGCATCTGGAGGTTGAGCCCAACATTCCAACCCTTGCCTATCATTGAGTCAGCCTCAGCGCTTCGGATCAGTGAGATGAGCCTTACCAAGGGCAGATGCTTCAAGCTTCACGTTAGGCTCAGCATATACCTTCGCCGAGCCTTCAATCTTCGCGCTCAAGGTAAGTGGGATGGGTGTGAATGTAGGCGTCCATCCAGAGAACTTATTGTTCTTCGAGTTGACGAGATCGACCTTGACGATAGCAGAATTCGATAGAGCGGCTCGAGCCCCAAAGTTAGCAACGGCAGTCCCGCTCCACTTATCCATTGTAAAGCCTACATCGACATCGAGGAAGGCACCGATCTTAACAACCTTGGCAATCTCAATACCCTGAATCGGAATGGATACGATGGTCTTCTTCCAGTTGTACGCCTTGCCAAGGGTGCCGGACTCAGAGAGTGCGAGTTGGATAGAAGCAGCGACATCCTTGGGCTGAACAGTCATTGATGCAGACTTGAGAGAGAGCCACGAGACATCTACGTCAAAGTCAACGTCCAGGCTACCAGCGGTCCGAATAACAGCATCGACGCTGGTCGTCCAGTCACCGACAGTAGTAGAGAACAGGTTCTTGTCATAGCTGCTCGCCAGAGAGATTTGAAAATCGCCAGCCCTAGGCATGAGGTCTCTCTCCATCATCATCCTATGCTTAGGAGTCAACTCTTCGTGGCCGACATTGAGAGTGTATGAATGTGCGATTTCTTCCCATTCCTTCTGATCGGCAGTGAGATAGGCTTTGTTGGCTTCTTCGTCGTATCTGATGTTTGAGACCTCAAAAGGTAGGCGCTCCATATCGTCCGCACACCCTTCATAGTTGGTGACCATGATGAAGGTGTTATTGACAGCGGAGTTTACCCAATTCCAGACACCTTTCGCGTACTCGAATGTAGCATCATCGATAAATTCAAGCATCATATCATCGGCGCAGTTGACAGATTTGAGCTTGCCGGCGAACTTTTCCATGGAAATGATAGACCGGTACTGTTCGGGGAAGTAGACCGTGAGATTGGCGTAGATAAGCTTGTTTCCCGCTACTCAACATCAGTAGTGATCAATCAGAGGATCAATATTGACCTACAAGGAGCACCCCAATAGAAGCTCTCAAAGTCCTGGAGATCGAGGCTGCCTGTGAAGCTCACCAGCTCCCGCTTGGAGGAGGTTTCCGGGATCCATTCGGAAGGATCCAAGATAGGTGTGAGCTTGAGAGCAGCGATATTGCTCGCAAGTAGCCCAGCGGCGCAGGCGAGATTACGAAACAACATGATTAGGGGTATACAGCTGTTGCAAACTAACGAATGTGTATTAAAGAGCGGACGACTGTAATGTCTCAATGAACGACTGGATGCTGAGACCACGCGTGAGTACTTCCATAGTGAGGAGGCTTCCTCTTCTTGTATGGAGGCCCCAGCCCCAGCACGCATGAATTGGTATGGTAGAAGCCATTTCAAGGATCGATTGACACAATCTGCTATTTTGAGTACCCGTGTATGCGCCAAGTAGGATAGGTAACCCCAGGGAGATGAGCAAGCGTATTCTCGTTCCTCCAAGCAGCCAATACAATCCTTGCAAGCTAGTCCGTGTGCCCCAGGTACCGAGAATGCGGAGGATAAACGATCAACAAGGGAAAGAATGCGAAGAGACGCCGTGTATTAGGAGTTCATCGTTCTCGCCAGTACGGTAGCAGGCAACTGGTGGCTTGAACAAGAGTCCGTCAAGCACTGCCAAGGCTGGCTTAACGCGTGCCTGAGTTGAGATTTCAGATGATCGACAGGCACAGAATTCTACTGCACTTTTGCGAGCGTACCTAGGAGAGAAAAGGGAAGGGAAGATCGAATATCGTTGACTAGAAGAGACATATGATCACAAAACTGACTGAGGAAAAGGAGCTTTTCTAATAATTCAGTACCCGTAGACGCTACTTGGTCAAATGTAAGATGGCTGAGGAATTTCGTCGGACAGAAGCCATTCGACTTAATTGACACGAAGAAGACGATATTGCGGGGATAGTACGAGAAATGAAAGGGGGAGCAAGATGCAGGTACGAACGGGTCGTTGGGGAAAGCTGAAAGCCATCCGTCGCAGAACACGAGTACGATGCATATGAGGTGCATTTCGGCCCCCGACACTCACCCGGTCGCTTGCCGAGCGGCTCTGGCATTTGGGTACAAAACTGGTGTGCATAGAGGTGATGAGTCGGCGAGGTGGCCGCTGGAAGGTGGAGATGAGCACGCTCGCATTGCTTTTGGGCGAGTGGATGCCCGTATGTAACGCCCTAAAGCGTCAACGGTCACGAAGGCTAAACTGTGAAAAGGCTTCATCTGGGAGGAGCATGATCCATCGCTGAGGTTCATGGACAGTGGGGTTAAATGCGCAGGTGAACGGAGGTGCACGTGAAATTGGGAAAAGGGCTGTGGGGAAGTGGGTGTTTTTGCACGGGCCAACTTCGCGCGTGGGGTCGCGTAACGCGACTTCCCACTTCGCGTCGCTCTCGCGCAGACTTCCTCCTCAACCACACCCCCAAATGGGCAGTGCATTTGACAACCATGGCGCGCACCATCTCCGCCTCCGAGTACCAAGAACTCGGTCGAACGTACTACAAGAAGAAGCAATACGAAAAAGCGATTGAAGCCTTCACCAACGGCATCGAAGCCGCCGTGATCCCCACTGTATCCCTCTTCGACTACCGTGCCGCCTGTCAAGAGAAGCTCGAGAACTACACTGCCGCGGTAAAGGATGGACGAGAAGCTATTCGTGCGAACAAGCAAGATGTGAGAGGCTATCTGCGGACGGGCAACGCGCTGCAGAAGTTGAACAAGCTTGACATAGCGGTGGGGATCTACAAGTTTGGGATGAAGAATGTGCCAGTGGATAGGAAACACTTTGAGGTGCTGCAGAAGATGCACGATCAACTCACGCGCAAGCTCTCACCCCCGAAAGCGATCGATCCGCTTGCGGTCCTGCCCGTTGAGCTCGCGGAGATGGTCATTGGCTACATTCCCTTCAAGAATATAGTCAACTGTCTACGCGTTAGCAAAGGCTGGAAGAACTATCTCATCAAGCGCCAGAAGCTCTGGCTAGATATTGACTTTTCTGAAGCAGTCAAGCCAGTCTCGCGCAGCTTCGTGCGGCGAGCGGTGCAATACTCTGAGAATCAAGTCACTCGCCTGGTCGTCCACAGGTTCCAGCACACGGATATGCTGCGTAACATCGCTACAGTATGCAAGGACCTGCGGGAAATCGAAATTATCTCGCTCCCCATGCTGCTCGCCGAGTCGCTCATTGAAATCGCCCAATGCGCACAGAACCTCAAGAAGTTCAAGATACGCGCCGGAATCTCTTCTGACACTATGATACAGATCCTGCGCCATGGGCCCACGCTTGAGCATATCGAGTTCTATCAAATCACTGGACATGTTGGAACCGAATGGAAAGGCCCATTTCCCAATCTCCAGACCGCGGTCCTGAACAAGGGTGACATAAATGGTCCCGAACAATCCATGATGGTGGGACCCTTGCTCTTACAAGCTCCTAGTTTACAGTCCATTACGCTATCCAGTTGGGCAATAGTGAGATATCTCCAGTCCGCATAGTCCGACATGAACACTGACTTTTCCCAGGTCGCACATATCCCCTACACCCTCTTTGCACAGACTACCCTCACGAGCCTCGAGCTCAAGCGCGTCCGTATCCCCCACTTCCCCGTCCTCCCCTCCACACTGAAACGTCTCGTCCTCGTTCCACGCCAACAATTCTCCCTTCGAGCGCCCCAACCCGGTGCCGTTCTAGCGCCCCACGACGACGGATGGTCGTGGTCCAACGCACGAAACTCCCGTGTCCAACATCTCGAGCACCTCGTCCTTCGCGACGTGAAAGATCTCAGCCCAGACTTTCTCGAAGCTCTGCTGGATATCTGGCACGACCCCGAGAATGGAGAAACGCACCGCTTCCCCGAGTCGGACCAGACGCCTCTGAAGCACCTCTGGCTCGGCGGCCTTCTTGCCGAATCCACGCCGGAAGGCCTCTTCAACGATAGCGGGCTCTTGTCCGGACCACGCATTCTCACGCCCTCGCTCCAGTCGCTCAGTATCGCCGGTCTTCCCTGCACCGATGACGACATCGAAACGCTCGTCACGCATCCCCTCCATCTCCAAACCCTCGATATCTCTTCCACCAATGTCTCGGGCGCGAGCTTGAAGATACTGGCTGATAAGCAACTTGATCTGCAGTACCTAAAGGCGGATTGTTGCAGGCGCATTAGTAGCCGCGACGCTGTGGTATATGCGCAGAAGCGGGGGATCAGTGTCTCGTGCTCGATGATTGAGTCTGGTGGTCGCGGTGGGAAGAAAGTGCGCTATGGCTAACTACTACACTTCTAATTTATCTCTTCGTTGGCTATCGTCGTGGGTAGCATTGTTCATGCTTGGGGTGGTGGGTTGGAGGTAGCATTCATCATTGCATATGTATAGTACGAGTGAAAAGTCTGTATGCCTAAGGTGCTGCATGGAATAGCTCCAAGGTTGGACTTTGGAGGCGGACTACCGGCCCGCAAATTCGGGGCTCATAGTTCGCACTGCTATCAATTTCATCAATTCATTTCTTGAAGCATACTAAACCTAGGTACCAGATACTGACTCTATCTGTCGCTCCATCTTAAATCTCACCGTCAGCGTTGAAGGGCGTCAAATACAAATCTAACAGTCTTTAAACAAAAATCAACTATGGCAAAGACGCCTTAAATAATCACACTCCATGTCCTCCAGGAAGGTAGAGCTCCAACATCATCCACGTTTATATATATATATATCCCCAAGAAATAAAGTTAAGTTCGGATGCACAGGGACTTCGAGGTCCACCGATTTCGGCTGAGTCCGAGCTGGCAATTACAAACTATTATCCAGGCACTATTTTTTAAGAAGAGATATCTACAGTGAAGTAAAAGGAAACGGTTGGTCAAGGTCTCCATCAGGAATCTCAATCGTTAACTTAAACGGGAGGACTGCATCCTCTCTATTGGTGAGATTGACGTACGTTTGTCATCTACTAAAGACGATGGTACCACCAGCGTACCGTCAAAAGGCCAACAACAAAGGACTTCATCCCAGCCTCGTCATGACAAGGAAAGGGCATCTGAGTAGGGAGTTGGCGGTGAAGCACGGGTGGTAGGCCACGCACGGAAAAGCTATGGCGGAGATGAAGATCTGAAAGTAATCGGTGACAATGACTCAAGAGCAAGGCAGACCGACTGATGTGTTGTTCGGTCCAGGGGCCTGATATGTATTGTTAGTAAGACCGACCGAGGTGTTGGTCGAGCAGGCGCTTAGTGAGATTGCCTTGGGGGTAATGACGCCACTCTTACAAAGGCTCGTGGGATAGACCTTGCGTGTTGTTTGGAGTGACTCTGCTGCGGTCACTTAATGTCCTAGCCGGCGGGTGTTTGGGGCTTTGACGGGAACCTTTCAGCGAGTTCGGGAGATGTTGAATTGCTGGGCGATCAGGGCAATTGATAGCTTCTAACAAGAAGCGTTGGAAGGCAGTCCACAGAGGGAAGGTCTGAACGTGACTGTTCTGTGGTCGATAGTCGTCTGATTGGCTTGGACAGCAATTGCTCACCTGTTCTCAAGCTTTGTGGACGCTAGAGGTGGGACATGGACCATCTGTTCGCCGGATATTATAGGCAAGGAAAACTTCCTATGGGGCGAGAATGTAATATTGTGAATAATGTGGCGTCGTATGGATTTCGCTACGCAACGTTGCTCAGTGTCTCAAAGCATTGACAGTGTGGGCGTAAGGTGCGTCAAGGATCATCCTACGTGGAGCGACTCAATGATGGCTGGGAACCTTGATAGCTGTTTGCTGATGTGGCTTCGAAATAGAAAGGTTGGTCCATGCATTCTTTTGCCAAAGATATGGCAGGAGTAGGCGCCTGGCGTAGCTGGCTAGCTGCATGTAAGAGAAGGCCAAGGTTGGTGGTCTTAAGTATCCGCACCGCTCTGTTGGAGTTGGGGCTAATATAGTCAACTTGATGGACACGCGCTACCTGACCGACTAGCGGGTGTTTAAACCGACGCTGCAGCCATATCCAGCTGCATCAGTGCATCTGTGAGATGAGGCAGGTCGATTTTGTGCGCCCAAGGCGGCTGTGGCAGACAACAAATTCCACCCACGCGGTAACGATGGGCGAATGCGGCGCAGAGGCACGGAAGAGGCGCGTCTCCTTCCTAATCCATACTCATCCAAGACAGAGAATAGGATGGGGAAATGATACAACTTCCTGTTCCTGATGGTGTAACAGTGGCCTAAGGAATGCTAGAGCGAGCACTTAAGCGCTGTGGAGTCCATATCGTCAGTCATGGTACTGCACCAGACTGTATTATGCTGTCGGTGGCTCAATTGCAGTCTCCCAGGCTGCGTCCATGCTCCATCACAGTCCTTTGGAGTTGATTTGGCGCAGGCCGGCCACGTCGATGCAGTCAGCCGAAGAGTGGGCATGCCGCAAGGCTGCAGCTCCCCTTTGGCACATGATTGTTCCTCTAGTGTCGTTGGATGTGGATGAGTGTGCATTAGTGCCTGCAGCTGTGCAGCTCGTGCCGGTGAGTGTGGGCCTGGTGTCCTAGTCCAAGACGGCCATGCCATTGACGAATCCCAGTAGGCGTTGGTGTGATAGCGCAACAGGAACGGCGAGGGGTGAGGAGGTGGTGCGGGGTGTTCCCAGCATCCAAGGTGGAGTTGGGGCGTGGGGGTGTTCAATATTGAAGATGGATCGTGTATCATGTCGGAGAATTAATGAAGTCGCGATCAACTGTTGCTGGTGTTCGAGACTGGCATCGCACCTACCCAGTGTGACGGGTCTGATCATGACCCGAGCGAGCTGGCATCGTGTGTTTCGGCGTGATGAGCGACATCTGGACGCTCGCGGTGAAGGGAAGCGATCCCGCGGGCGCTTACAGCCCCTGTCTCTCAGCCGTGATTGGACGGCGTGAGGCGATGGGTCGCAGGGGTCGCGACGTGCGAGCAGGTGGAGAGTCTGCCGGTGTGGTCACTGGCGGAGAGCACGGAAAAGGTTCAGGGAGGGAGTGCAACAACACGCAACTCGCAACTCGCAACTAATCCATACCGTAATCTCACCACGCCAGGCCGCCGTCCGCCGCCTGCCCGCTCTCCCGACGAAACAAAACATCTGCCGCATCGCATCCTCCAGATCCCCACAGCAGCCGGCTGCTATATCAAACGCCCCCCTTCGCTCTCTACCCGCCCACCGGCCATCCCAACCCTCTTGCGCCGCGCATCCTACCCTAATTCGTCGCCCGTCTGGAAGCTTCAGCTGCCGTTCAGCCTTGCGACTTGAAACCTCTGCGCTGCCCGTCTCTTTGGCAGCCTAATCGACCATCTCCAGAGTCCTCCCTGCCTTGGGGCTCTTCCGCGCGAGTTGGCGCAGCACCACCGCGGTGCCTCAAGCTGACCAGCGGCACCAAGTATGGCAACTGCGACTCAACTCATGCCAACCTCGCCGACACCGGGCCTGAAATCATCCTTCAGCCCTTATACCGACTCGCCCAGCTCTCCGGCCACCTTCGCCCAGGTCTTCTCAAATAGGTGCCATCCCTCCGCCTGCAAGACGGTCCGCATAGCAGCGCTAATGGAAACCCGCAGGTCTTCGAATGCCTCAGACCATCTGGTTCCCCCACCGAGTCCCTATCCCTCGTCGGTCGACCCCTCGCCCGTCGACAGCAATGGCACGAACGCGACAGAGGTACGCGGAGTTGGTCACTACGCAGGACGCGGGGCTGACAGCACACAGATTGAGGACGACGCCCAGGTGAATCAAGTCAGTGAAGATGAGTCCAGCGATATCGTCAAGTCGCCAATGGACGACATTATCAGTCCGGCGAGCCACGGCAGCCAGGCCAAGGTATGCGCGACACTTCAAGCTGTCTTGGTAGAGCATAGCTGATAGTCGAGCAGCCCTCAAAGCTCGACACTTCGCTGCCCGTGCGGACGCGGTCTGATTCAGATGATGGGCCCCAGTCTGTCATTCATGCGCCCGCCAATTTCCAAACATTTGTACGTGGCGCGTCGTCGTGGTTGCACTACATAGCCGCTGACCTTCTATAGAATCGGGCGAGCGTGTCAGCCGCATCCTCGACTGAAACCAGGTCGGATCACACAGCCGTGGTATCCCCACAAACGCCAGAAGCAAATATGCTTCCTGACGACAAGGTCCGTCGTGCTCACCTAGCTTTAAGCCGGATTGTCATGGCTGAACGTCCACAGCAGTCCTCCAACTATACCCATCCAATTGACACCGATGTCCCTTCCTCGACCACAGATCGCACCACTCCACGCGCACAGACGCATCAAGACTATGAGGACGACGGCAAGCGCCGAAGTGCGCGACCCAGTGCCAGCCTCCCAGGTTAGTCCATCGTGGACCTCCAAGAACGGGGAGCTGATGTATACAGATATTTCCGAAACTGACGATAGTGGTTATTCGGAAACCGCCTCAAGCTCGATCATAGAGAACGATGAAAGCGAGCCTGAACAGGAAAGGGATGGCCCACCATCCACCTATACAGCGACTCAGGCGGGCACACAGACAATGGGTGAGGTACTACACGGAATCAACGAGACCGAGAGAGAAGTCGCAGCCCTGCGGAATGCTCTTCACGAATGTTGGACTCTGTGCAACTCGCTTGCAAAGCTTAGCCAACAGCACCGCCAAAGAATGTTTCACTTTTCGGGGGGCCACGGCGAAGTGCAAGGACACGCCTGGAGAACCTGCTGGAAGCTGTGTCAGAAATTGTACGAGAGCCGGGACGATGACCCCGCCACACAAATCAGCCCAACACTGGAACTATGTCGAGACTTTTGCCAGGCGCTTTTCGATGTGCGGCAACGTGGAGATGAGGCCGCCGACTCGGTGCTAAGAGTCAGCTTTGAGCTGAACAATCACCTCTACAACGCGCACGACCGAAACCTGCCGGAAGCGTTCCGAGAACGTACGCTGGATTTCTACCTGACTCTTTGCCACCGATTGATGAAGCAGAGAACATCTTTGCCCGAAGAATCAGACGCACTTCTCCACGCATGTTGGTCACTAGCTGAAATGCTGTTCAACATGCGCCAGACGAACCGTGATAGCAGAGTCTCGGACGAAGAACTCCTTGGATCTGCCATTCAGGCATGCTGGGAGCTGTGCGACCTCTTCCGGGAAGGCTGGGCTCAAGTCCGACCCGAGCGCGGAACCCCGCGGCCATCTCAGTACACCTTCACAGGCGCCGCCCCCGCCTCGGTACCACACTCACAGACCACACTTTCCGAGATATCGGGACGCTCGTCCAGCTTGAACCAGTCCTATCACTCAGCAGTATCTATACGAAAGCAAATGTTTATGCACCCCGAGACACCGACGACCATCTTTGACGATCGCGAGGAGTTGTCGCCTGCGGAAGAGCCGAATGTGCCAAACATTCTCATTCTGGGCCCCGAGGCCGGTGAGACACGGACACATGATCGGTGGTCATCTTCGTCGTCCAATCTTTCCACTTATTCCGACACTTCTCATTCGGTGCACACATCCTCAACAGCAACTGCTGGCCGGGACGACCCGAACCTCGTGCGACTCAAGGGCCTCATCGTGAAAGCAGCTATTAACAGCGGCTACTCCCGGCAAACATCGCTCCCAGACTTTGTCAGGTCCCTCCCCTCTAACAGCTTCGGAACGATACCCTGGCAGACCACGCTCTTTGAGAACTACAAGAGGCTTGTACTCACCGACCCGACGCTGAAGAATGCGCATACACAACCGCTACGTCGACTGACTGCGAGTGAAATCGGGCGAGCGGTACAGTGGATGTCGCGCAGTACACAATTCGCCTGGCTGGCCGATCTCTATCGTTTCGTGTTTGGCAACTATCCAGACGACGTACACCAGCGGAATCTCATCATCAACGCCTAATGCAGATTTACTTTTCGACATATACGCTTCATGAGGAATGGTTTACGCAGTCGACGCACTTGCATTGTATTTCTGCGATGAACTACCGCAACCCGTTAACGCGCCCTTTTGTTACGATTCTTTCTATATTTCTCGGTCTCGGTCTCGGTCTGTAAAAACTGGTCTTTCTTGTGCGATATACCCCCATATAACATTCTTTACGGAGTGGATGTTTAGTTTTCGATTCTAATGAGAGATATGAGGAGGCGTGGGCGTGAGGACGTGCCACGCGACACCTCTTCTATGTGTATATTTTTACCCTGGTATGGTTATTCATAGCTTCATTATATGAATCTAATGAACGCAATTGAGCGACTGTCTCTGTTTTGTTAATATTTTTAATCAATTTTTCTATTTTTAGTCTATGAATTATTTACAGCGAGATTTGCAATTGTGAGATTTTTCATCTGAAGTCGCGGCGGATGTGTTGTCGCGGTGTGGTGGTCACCTAATTGTCCTGGTTGAAAGTTAATTATTTCCAGCACAATTTGTGGGTGGCCCGAGCTTTCAATTGGAGTCGACAAACTGCGATCGACAGGTAGATAGGAGCTGAGGGATTTCCCGATTGGGAAGGTTCGGTTAGGGAATGCGCTAGAGTGAGGCTCAGCGAGCGCACGTCGCACAACAGTGATCGATGCTTCAGATAAGAGTGACTGGGAGATTCTTGATTGGGAAGGTTCGTTCGGGTGGGGCTGGGGTATGCGGCTTTGGTTGGTCCCAGAGAGAAAGCCACCCCACGACGCCAAAACCTCCACGCTTCTCTCAACCCGCACAGAATGTAGTCCCGCAGCCAATGACCCACAGTGCCTATTCCTCCTAATGCCTAATCGCGCCATAAAGGCCATCTTCTTTACGCGCTTCCACCATGAAAAGGGTACGTGCCCCGTCCATCTCATCTTTGCCATCCCGAACCCATTCACTCCGCAAAGCTAACGCAGCCAACCAGGCTCCCGCGTCCTCCACCAAGTCCCCGAAGGCAGCATAACACCCTGTTCCTCCCCATCCTCTCTCCCCGCCCCGCTCATAACCTTCTCCTCCATAACATCGTACCTCATCCCGAACCAGCAATTCTGCGACCGGCTGCTCACTTTCTGCACAAACCATTACCGCGTTATTGGATACCCTGTTTGCATAAGAGAAGAGCAGGGAAAGGTCAAATATGAGAGGAATGAATTCATTTTTAACCTGGCGCTGGTGGTGGATGAGGGATTGAGGGATTGGGTGGCGTTTGGCGAGGTGGTGAGGAAGTTGGGACGGTTGCTGAGGGGTTTGGAGGAACAGGGGGGGCTTTTGAGCGGGGAAGAGCAACGGGGTGCTTGGGAAGGTGAGGGTGATGGGATGGGTGGTGCTGGGTGTAGGCCCTTGACCGGAGAGGGCGCGAGGGAAGTATGGAGTGGGTTACAGGACGCAGATGCAGATGCCTATACGGATGGAGCATGGAGGTTTGGAGTCGGAGGCGGGAGTAAGGTCTACGCGCTTTGTGAAAACGTGCTAGAAGATTTGAATAACTACGCAGAGTGTATGATACCTATCGGTATGTCCCTTTCCTCTCATCCCAGGTCGAGCAGGAGGACAACTAACGTTTGGCAATAAGACGACTCCAACACAATAAACCTAAAGCTCTTCCCTACCCGCCCTCCACCGCCTCCAATCCACACACATACAGTCCCCCTCCTCACAATCAGCCTCTCCACGCTCTCAAGACCCCTTTCCTCCGACCTAACCCTTGCCCGCATCCTCCCGCACATCAACGGCATAAACTCCGTTTCCCACATCGCGCAACTCGCCGACACCGACCTCTCGCTCACAAGGAAAGCAATACAGCACTTAGTATACTATAGCTGCCTCGTCCTCCTAGACGTATTCAGTTTCGGCGCCATATACGCGCCCACGGCAGAAATCGGAGGCTTCGTAGTCGACGCGGAAGTCGGCATGGAGTGCGCGCGCTACGTATGCACACGAAGCATGCGATGGGGACACACAAGTACCCCTCGAATAAGCTCGTCCTCCTCGCCACCCCGCGAAGACCGCCTCTCAATCTCCTCCTCCACCAACAGCGACGCCTTCAGCCCAACCAGCAGAAGCGGAAGCGGCTCCAACTCCACCACCACCATCCCCAACAACCCATCCGTCTCCGCCCCCGACGACGACGCCCCAACAATCCCCCACGACACCCTCATAACGCTCTACACGTCCCTCCGCCAAGGCCTTACACTGCGGAACTGGGTTCTGGAGAACCTGGACCTGCTCAGCGGCATCGATGTACGGCGTTTTATTACCTTTGGGATAATAAAGGGATTCTTGTACCGCGTGCATAAATACGCCCTCGCGACCTCGATATCCATCCCCCCGGCACCGCCAACATCGCTGCAATCCGCAGCGCCGTCTACGGCGCCTAGTACAGCGGGGTATAAAGATTCGGACCAAGCTACGTTGCGTGGTGGACACCAGCCTCCTCCCTCTCATTCCCATCTCCAGCATAAACCGAGTCTTGCGTCGACGACCGTGTTCGGTACCGGTACCGGCGCGGGCAGCGCTCTTGGTCTCGGCGGAGCCAAAGAAAACGCGAGCGAACGCCATGTCAGCGCGTTCGAGGCGTTGGAACATGGGGAGAGGGAGCAGGGCTTGCCGTTGGTGAGGTTTTTGGATGGCATGCATTGTTTCGATGAGATTTGTGTGGAGTTGGGGCTGAGTGAGGGGGTGGTTGAGGGGAAGGTTAAGGGGGTTGGGGAGGTTGTTGTTTTTGCTAAGTAACATGGGAGATGGGAGATGTGAGATATGTGGTTGGGAGATTCTTGTGAGAAAAGGATACGCTGCAAGTATGGCGAGATCTATGTTGTGTTGCTGGAGGATGCTGACGCTGAGGTGGAGCCCGATTTTGCCACCATGAACGCTTTCTGAGAGGCATGGCATGTAGATGAGGCGTGCAGGTCGATATAGCAGCCGTCAATATTAACGTGTGGGAGAAAGAGTGGGTCAAGTCCCGGGAGCGAAAGGGATTTCAAGCTAATAATATATTAGTAACAACGACTTAAACAACCTCTCCAACTAACTTGGAAATCCACGCTACAAGTGCAATAATCTTATACTAGACTTACAACAACAGCGAGAGCCAATCTCCTTCATCCTCTCATTGCCCTCTCTTACTGTTATATTCCTCCACTCCCCCTAATCCAAAAACCACTTCGGCACCTCGGGCCCCCAAACCGCCAAACTCTCATCCCCCGCCTCCCCCCACCCGACCGGCGTATCCTCATTCACCAGATCCCCATCCGCATAATGCTCCACCATATTCCCACTAGTATCCCACCAATAATCAAACAACTGCGAGCCCAGAATATGGCGTCCGACGCCCCACACCGAGGTGTACTTTTTCGCCACCAGCCATTCGTGGCCCAGGTTCTGGGCGTCGAAGTCATGGACCTCGAAGGAGCAGTGGTGAACGTGCGAGGTGGGGTTTGTAGACATGAAGAAAGTGTGGTGGTCGGTATAGACGGGACCGATGTCGATGTGGAGGAAGACAGCTACATCTTTCCTGCGACTCTTTTCCCGCTCTGCGTTCTCCGGTGACGCTTCTTCGACGTACAAGAAATCCGTGGGCGCGAAGTTGAAGGTTCGGACGTAGAAGTCGAGTTCGGCGGGGAAGTCCCGCACGCAGAGGCCGTAATGGCCTAGTTTATGCACCGCCGCGGGGCCGGGTTTGAAGCGCTGGAATCGCGCGACACGCGGTTTCTGTACCTCGTAGTTTGTGGTCAGGATCTCGGGCATGGGGCCCAGGGCCTTGGGGGTCTGGCCGTGGATGAGGTTGATGGGGAAGCCTTCCGGGTCGAGGAGCGTGATCGTGGAGCCGCCGCCGGGCGCTTCTGTGAGGGCTTCGATGGGGCCTGTGGCTGAGGGGTGTGTTGCGGCTCTGTTGGATGTAAATCCGTCAGTCCCTGTCCAATGTATTTGTATATCCATACATGTACTCTTTTTCTCCACGAGTCTTTCAGAAACCTTGAGATGGAAAAAAAAGAAAGGGCTCACTTCTCTAACTCCGCAAAAGACTCCACCTCAAAACACCCTCCGAGAAACTTCTTCTCACCCTCCTGCGCATAGTACACATACTGATCCACCCCATAGCCCTTGAACCACCTCTTCCCCTCCGCCTTCTTCGCAACGCTCATCCCGAAGTCCTTCAGGAAAGTCGTGATTTCCGCGAGGTCGGGGTGCTGGTACCGCATATGCGCGATGCGCGTGATTTTGATCTGTGCATTGCGGTCGATATTTTGCGAGGCTTGCCAGGCGCGGAGGGATTGCCGGTCCAGAGGGATGGCGGCGTCTTGTGGGAGGGAGGTTCCGCGCGCGGGGGAGGGGTCGCGGCTTATGGCCTGGGGGATGGATGGTCAGAGGGAGGAGTGAAGTTGTATGAAAAAATGTGATTTTTGGAAGTAATTGGGAGAGTTGCGAATTGTTGATCGTCTTGTGTATGTGGGGCGGGTACCATACATACTTCCTGCGTAGGTTTCTCTTTCAAGTCGTCAAACGCCATTTCGAAAGTGTGAATCGATATTCCTCAAACACGGACAACAAAACACTTGAAGATGGAGAGGAAGACATTGTGGTTGTGTTTGGCCCGCATGAAATTATTTCATATCATTCTGGATGTGGGGGAGGCCTGACAGTGAGATGCCGATGCATGTGGGGATCCGCACTACCAGGACGCGCGGATATCTTCCACTTTGAGGAGTCTAATTGGATGGATCGTGTTCTTTTCTTGAAAGATATTATTGAGCTTTGGATCGGATGAGATAGAAATGAGGGGCTGAATGGTGCATGGCGGTGTGGGAAGTTTGGTTTTGTTGTTTGATACATTCGTAGGTTATGAGGTCATCTGGACCCCTTTGAGCTTAGTCTATTCACTGCTACGCCAATGCGTAGGGAATGCGTGGGCGACAACATGGAAAACCACAGTGATAGTGATATCTAGATCTCGCCTCCATGGCTCTCCTAAAATCCTTAGTGAGCAGCGAGATTTCCATTATTATCCTTATTATTCGGTTCAGAACTTTCACAGTCCAGGTGGTTACTATAGTACGTACTACATGTGCCATTAAATTCCTTCTGGTACACAAAAAAAAGCCCCAAAACAACATCCGAACAATAGTTAAACAATTACCACACCTAACCCTCAACCTCCCTCCCTTCGCCATGCACCACATCCCCATCCACACCCTCCCACCACACTCTCACCGCCCTCCAACGCCCCCCTCCCCTGGCACCACTTCATCAGGCGCAATCCCCTCCATCTCCCTCGTCGTCCCATCACCCACACTCTGTGAATCCGACCTTCCTACCTCACTCCCATCTTTGCCCCCAGTACTCGCCCCTTTAAACTTCTCCTTCACCTTCGCCTCCCTCCCCACCTTCCCCCTAACAAACGCAACAAACCGCGGCACCGTCGGGAAACAGCAACAAAGCAAAAGAGCACTGAGTTCCGCCATAGCCGCAAGGACGCCGATGGAAGCCCACCAGCTAGTATCTTTCGAGTCTATAAGCTCAAGCGAGCTGCAGAGGCAGAATGTTGAGGCTGTGATGGCGCTGTATTGAAGTGTCAGTCTGTCACAAGTCACATGTACATGTCTCTGCTAGAAAACGCAAGCACACGGCAAACAAAAAAGGTCAGGAAAATCCCCTCGCAACAAAAAGGAAAATGTAAAAGGAAAAAAAGGCGTAAAACTCACGGCACACCCATCCCAAAAACCACCCCAACGCCAACCTTCCTCCTCCACCCCAAACCCAGGCCCCAAACGCCTATAACCGGCACCACCAAGACCGCAACATCAGAAACCAGATTAACGACGCTGGAAGCTAGCAGCGTCTTCCCCGTATCCAGGCAATTCCCCGGCACGGCAGGGTTCCAGAATTTCTCGCGCGGGCGGCATATGAGTGCGAAGACGATGAGGGCGGCGAGGTAGACGATTGCGTTGGCTATGATGAGGAGCGAGGTGGAGTAGTATATGAAGGTTCGGCGCGTGGGGGTGGAGATGCGTTTGATTTGGAGGAGTACTGGGGAGGGGAGATGTTAGTGAGTCACGTCGTCGTGGTTGGGTTGGGTTGGGTTGGTGAGGTGGAGATGGTGTAAAGGGAGTGGGGGTACAGTTACTTACAAGCCAGTTTAGCGAAGAACATAGGGATGGGGTAGAGGAAGTGTATCCAGTAGATGTATTTTACTTGCATCCTAGCGTTGGCGATGGTGATGTTCCATTGGTGCGTGCCGCGGCCGTAGGTGTAGGAAAGGATTGTTAGGGCGGTGATTGTTATGTATCCCAACTTTTTTTACCCTGTTAGTACCCATCCACAGATCACCACTCAGACTATCCAATCAGGGCCAGAACGTACGGAAGCTATCATAATCGAATCTAAGCAGAATGTCAGCATCATCGATTCGACACGTTATCTGTAGAGTTGTGAAGAGCGCTTACAATCTTCTACCTGCAACCTCCGCAGAATAAAACTTCTGGTGAAGATGCGGATTCCCAGCGCCGGAATCGTCAGCGCGAGACATGTGGTAATCGTAGCTATCATCGCCGGTCGGAGGGTATGTGGACGAGGGTCGAGCGCTCGAAGGCCCGGAGGAGGCCGCAGGGCTGGACAATTCAGGCTGGGAGATATAGGGAGGCATTTGGAGTTGTCCATGGTTGAAGCGGGTCTGTGACTGAGACGAAAAATCGCAAACTCGACCGAGGAAATCTCTTCAATTTCTTCTCGCGAAGAAATCTACGATTATGAAAGGATTTGGCGTGGCGCCATGGACGATTGTTGGGGTAGAGCGACGGGATGATGGCCGGCTCGCTACCTAAGGAGTAGAACAAAGACTGGATGTCTACGAATGCGTTTGCTCGCTACGAACAATGGCAGTCTCAAGGAATGGCGACCCGATTCGAGAAATATGCAATATTTTTCTCTCGCCAGAAACATTTCTTGAGGTAGCCTATCTGGCTTTTGTTGTAATTCACTGGAGGTGGTCTGTTGGGGACGTCTCCTTCGGCGTGTATTGTTGTTGGTATAACGACATAGTTGTTAAGGTGACAGCGCATGCGCCCTCTTTTACCTGGAGAAAAAGTCTTGTTGTGTTATCCTTATTAAGGATCGGTAGAAGTATTGCATGCGTTATTGGGAAGGACGATGTTGAGGGTGGTGTGGTGGATGTCTCGTTGATGTATTCCGCCCTCCGTCTGGGTTCTAGGCGCATCAGCCGAATCTCTCATATTCTGAAATATCCTACACGCCCTTTCCTCTCTATACCATCTTGAGCCGACCCTACATGTCTCATCTCAACCCATCAGCATCACCACTCATCCACCTCCCCCTTCTCCGGTAGCTTCACCCTAACAATCTTGTCACAGTTCAGCAAACACTGCGGATCATACGCCAACTTTAGTCTCCTCATCGCATCCACCGTATCTGTCCCCAGCTCATGGGATAAGTAATCGCGTTTGACAAGACCCACGCCGTGTTCCCCGGTAGCCGTGCCTTCGAGCTCGATGGCGCGCTTGACCATGTCATGCACGAGGTGTTTTGTTTTTTCGTACTCGGTTTTCCTGTTGTAGAGAATGATCGCTGTATTGTTGTTAGTATCATGAATACATGAATAGAGTAGTGGTGAGGTATGTATGAAGGATATATCTTAGACTTACAGTGAAAGTTTCCATCCCCAACATGCCCAACTATACTCCCAAGAAGTCCGCTCTTGCTGATCTGCTCTTTCGTTTCCTCAATGATCTGAGGGAGTCTCGAAATCGGCACCGCAACATCTGTAGTCCACACACCCACATTGTCATCCCCACCACCCTGCGCCAGAACGCTCCAAAGCGCCTCTTTCCTCGCCTGCCACAGATCCTCTTTCTCCTGCTCGCTCTTTGCAAACTCAAAGCTCACACTTCCCGCCTTCTTAGCCAAGCCTTGCACCTGCCCGATCTGCTCTTTCACTGAGTTAGGAGTGCCTGCGAACTTGAAGAAGAGCGTAGGTGCGTTTTTCCATGTCCTATTTGTCTGCCCGGCTTCGTTGATGCATCGCATTTGCACATCGTCCAAGATCTCGATAGCGGCGATGGGTACACCGGCCCCCACGACGCGGAACACGCAGTCGGCGGCTGAGCGAATTGAGGGGAAGGCGCATACGGCTACACTCGTGTGTTGGGGTTTTACTGTGACTTTGAGAGTAGCTTCTGTTACCAAGCCCAGCGTGCCCTCTGAGCCGATGAAGATGCGCGTGAGATCGTAACCCGCGGAGCTCTTCCTCGGTCGCTGTCTCGTTTTGATAATCGTACCATCTGCGAGCACCACCGTGAGTGAAAGGACCCAATCTTTCATCGTGCCGTATCGATAGGCGTTTGTGCCCGAACATCCCGTTCCCACCATGCCGCCAATCATAGCACCTGGTCCTGGGTCTGGAGGGAAGAAGAGGCCTTCCTTTCCGAGTTCTTCGTTCAGAAGCTCCCATCCCACAGCCGGCTGGACAACAACATCCAGATCTTCTTTGTGCAGTTTGATAATTTTATCCATGCGCGAGAAATCAATACACACACCACCCCTCGTCGCCGCGAAATGCCCCTCCAAGCTTGTTCCTCCACTGTAAGGCGTGACCGGGATCTTGCGCGCATGACACACCTTCATGATCGCGCTGACTTCCGTTGTGTTTCCCGGCTTGACGATGCAAAAAGGTACATCGCCTGGTTCGGAAGGGTGTGAGGACCACGAGGAACCTGAATGCGACTCGAGATCCGACCTCTCAATTGATATGTTCTCTTTGCCAACGATATCGCGGAAATCTGTCCATGCAGCTTCCATGTTTCCTTCTGAGATATTGTGTTTCGGCGGGACGAGGGTAGCGAGGGGGTCGGTCGAAGAGGGTCGTGGTGGTTGTGGGATGGCTTGACCGTAGTAGTACCCTATGCCGGCCGTGATGAGGCATGCTGCAATCCACTGTTTTAGCTCCTACTCGATCAATTCTATTGTGTGTACAAGGATAAGAATGTACCTGTTATGGTAGCAAAGAATCTCCCTCGCGCCGTCCTCTGCGACTGCTGTATCAATTGAATCTGTTGCTGTTTCTCCTTTTCCACGCGCTTCGTAATGCTCTCAAAGAGCTGCATGTTGAATGGCACCTCTTTGCTCTTTTCCTCCTCGCTCTTCCATCTTCTCTGCACGTATACGGGACCTTGCGCTCTCGCTCTCTGTTGTGGACATGTTGTGGGAGGGAGCGCATAGCCGCGGCGCGAGCTACGCAGAGCTTGAGGGACGCTTCGAAGTGACATTTTCGGTTGGGTGAGGGGTGTAAGGAGTGCAGGATAGGAAACAGGCTCTCGGGAAGACAATCACGCTAGGTATCGTGGCCGAAAGAACGCAGCGTACCCTGTGCAAATTATCTCAAGGTACCGGCTGCATCTACCTGAGAAGCGTTCTCGTGACTGCGTGGTTTACTTCCGAACACTCGCTTCTGTGAGTGGCAGGTCAGGCCATGATGCAAAAGGCGTCGGATATGGCGACAGAGGGAGCGGGGATAAGAGCTTGAGCTCGAAGCTTTAGACGATAATTGTGAGTTATCCGACATGATTGAACCCGTCCCCGTCCTGCCGGACACGCCAGCCACAGATTTGCGCCACGATGCGCCACATTGTTGATTCGTGGGGGCGAATGTTGGAATACCTCTGTAACGGTTCAAGAGCTCGAGCTGTATACGTAGCTAAATGTTGCGTTATCTCAAGATGTCCGGCCCCTACTATTGGACATAACCTAGACAAGTGGGAAGATGACACATCACACTTCAAATCCAAAGACAGGTCGATAAAGCAAGTCACTAAACAACCAATACGTAAACATAAATTCAAATCCCGCTCAATAGCAACCAAGCTAGAGCAACCTCGCTGACCCGCGAAGCCCACGATAGCAAGGAGCCGCAGCCCAAAGTATCCAAATCTGCAAAAGAGCACAACTTGCAAGCAAGTCTAGCTCTCAAAGCTGCTCTATCAAAGTCCAATGCAATCCAATGCTCCTCGCCGAGAGTACATATAACGCCTATCCATGTCCATGTAGAGGAGTGATATGCAAGAAAGACAAAAAAGGCGCCGGTGAAGAAACAAGGTATCGTTAAGCCCAACAATGTCCGCCCTCCAGTGTCCCTAAAATGCCCGCAGTAAGTGTGCAAAGCCGATGGTGGAGAAAAGAACCGCAAGGTCGTAAAGGTCGTGGAAAACAAGTTGGAATATGCGTCATGCTGGAAACGAAAGACTGGAGAAATGATGAGAGGTAGTGATGTTTTGTCCGGGATATAACTGATGATCCAATGGTGAGGAGCGTCACTGGTGTTCATGCATGTCGGGCATGGATCAGCTGCATACGTGGATTGAGGCTGGAGACACCCATTCACGGGCGCAGATCATCGCGGCGCCAATCAGTGAGATATCCGCAGTGTCCTCTTGATACGCAGCATTCTGGTTCTCAACCACGCCACGAATTTGGCCCAGCTTCCCTTCGCCTCACGGTGCTTGGTAGCCCGAGGGAAGGCCCTGCTCGGCTTCTCTGCGCTGCGCGGGGCTGTGTAGTTTGGTAGAGTACGCGTATGCGCCTCGCGGTGGTCTGAATATTGTCGACCTCTGATGGAGGGTCGAGGGGTCTTCTCGTTTGAGTCGGAGATGCTGCGGTCGCGCTTGTGGGCGTGCGTATCGGGCTTGGGCTGCTCGCTCTTCTTGTGCTGCTTGCGCAGGTCTCGTTCTGCTTTGGCTTCCTCCTTGGCCGCGAAGGCCTCGCGCGCTGCGCGGATGTTCGCTGCTCGTTCGACTGGGTCGATGGGGGAGTCTCGGCCACCGCGTACAAAGCCAAAAGCCTTGTCAAAAGACGTTCGTGAGCTTGGGGAAGTTGTACTTTCTAGCGATCGCAGGGTATCGCCGCGCGTGCGGTTATGCGTTTGTGCCATGGGTGAGGTGAGCGAGGTTGAGGATTGCGAGTAGCTGCCGGCAAGGCGAGTTGAAGAACCAGTGGTGTGGATTCGCAGTGTTGGCGGACCGCCAGGCGTGAAGGAAGATATTGAACCAGACCTTCGCGCGGGGTCGAAAGCCTGTTGCCTGAGATACTCTTCGTTTGCCATGATGTCGTCTGCCTCGGTTTCACTCCCCAGTATCGATGCGGGTGTAGATCTTGCAATCGGCGGTGTATACGATTGACGGATCGGAGGCAGATAAGGCGCGGCCGGACGCTGAAGACTGGACGAGGTGGAGAACTGGGAAGTATTCGAGATGGATCTGGCGTGACGATTGCGCCCGTTCACCGGAGCGAAATTGACGTCCTTGACCGAAGCTGCAGAGCCATAATCGGAGATGCCGAGGCCAGCGAGGCGCTCGTTTTCTGCGGCCGGCTGGCTGAGATCCAAGGCATTGTCGTCCTTGGAAGAGAGTTTGCGTAGATACGGCTTGATCTTGTTGTGGTGGTGTGATGCGGAGGGCATGGGTCGATGTGGCCTGGAATCGGACAACGGCAGTCCTTCTAATATAGAGGCTTGGTCGGCCAGAGGGCTGAGCTGCTGGCTTGTCATGGATGAGGCTGAGTGGCCTCTTCTATGCAGACGAGCCGAGGAGCCATGTGCGCGTGAAGCCATAATGGATGTGTGGGGTGAGTGCTGCGGCGTGGTGACGCATGCCAGGTCACGAAAAGCTATAGTAGCTCAGCGTCACCAAAGCACCATTATAGATGTCACGAAACACTGCCCGATTCCGTGACGTGAGGGTGAGCCTTGCAACAACCTGTTCCAACAGAACGAGGATGTGGGAAGATCAGTAAGGATGATGGCTGCGAGAGGCGGGAACCCGGACGATCCTTGGCGGCAACAAGAAAGCAGTGGTCGTGGTAGTGGTAGCGTAATCGATAGCTGGGGGCCGCGGCACGGCTTATAAACAACGCAGTGCGGGTGAGGAAGACGGCTGGCCAAGTAACGAGGAGGGGAAAGGTGGAGATGTGTTTTGTCTAGATGGATATGAGATATGAGACGAGAGGAAGAGCGGTGGGCGAGGGCAAACTCTCACCTCTGGCACCAGAGTTCGTCCGGATCGCGCGGGCTGACGAGGCCAGGCGAGGCGAGGCGAAGGCTCTGCTTTGCTTTGTACGAAGCCTCTTTTGGCCGACGCTGAACGACAGCTGATGGATGGCTCTTGGACTTCACATGCGCTGTCTCGGTGGTCTGGAATGCGCCGGAATGCGGGCTGCAAGCGACGAGATGAGCGAGGCAGCTTGAGAGCGTTCCTCGCCTGCCCGTGCCCTCTATCTATCCGGCGCTGCAAACGTATTGCGAGATTACAGCCTGCTCTGAGGCCCGTCTCGCTCTGGCAGGTGGTTGTTGGTGGTAGATGACTGATCTCAACCCGCTTCGTGGTCCGGTCTATTGTCTATTTCACACTCATCAAATGCTGACCGCAGCGGCCCCGCGTGAGCACCGCCTTCGAAGTTGCCTCCGTTGCATGTACCGGTATCAGTCTCAGCTTGCTTGCGTATTGCGGCTGGTGGTCGGCGGCAATGGGGCGCTGCCCCGCGCCATCTTTTTACGCACGTCAACATTACCCCTCTGGTTGGCTCGCGTTATCCCAAGATCGCATGGCCAAGGCGTGGACGCATCGCATTGTTAAGAGTAGGTATGCCCCGGTTACTTCATCGTTACAACCACAGTCGCGGCACCAGTCTGATGTCTCTGTTTCATTATGCTGTAGTAAAGTGCATTTACACGTCGTCTATTCGACTGTGGCACCTCTGCGCCTGATGAATGCTACCATAGGTACTTTGCGCTTGTCGCACCTTCACGACTTCCCCACACCCGGATACTGGGCCAGTCTCATGTACAGGGATGAATGTGTTTGGTCCTTGGCTCATGGTGACAGTCAACTGCTTTGGCGAGCCTGGGGTGTTTCAGAGGCTGCATATATGGTGTCGACCTATCATTCCGCGGCTCTGTGGACTTAGTGTTGTATCTCGCACCTTTGGGGACATCCCACTCCTAGAGGATGTGATCTACCTCCAACAATTGTCAAGCCGTTGGGAGTGCTGCCTCTTCCCACAATATCTCGTAGCATTAATTCAAACGTACTAGACCAGAATAGGTCCTCGCAAAGCACTTATTTTCTCTTTCTTTCTATAATAGCAGCTCTGTCTTTGACGGAAGAATCCACCTAAAGCTATTTGAGGCGACGGGAACTCGGTTTATATTTTAAATATTGCTCGTTGCTTCAGTAGGAGTAGTGGCTATTTTTCTTTTAGTTGCGTTAGGGAAGCGACTGCTATTGTCGCGAAGATGGAACTAGGAAGGATGCTAAACATACTCTCTTGGAGCGTCTGCTCCCACAGCGATTATATACCACCTGAAGGTAGTGGAGGCTCCAGAGGGTCGAAGTGCTGGCGTGGGCGTAAGGTCCTCTTAAATTCTTCCATGCTTAATAGTTTTACGGAGCTGGGTGATTGGGGCTGAGAGATTTCAAGCAAATGGCTTCGAGATCATGATGAAGGCAACGGAGATGTCTAGGGTAAGTGAACCAGCTGGCAGAGCACCGCTTATTATGTAGCGCGGATCTTCAAGACGGGTATCCTCCACTGAGACAAAAGGACCTCGCTCGAATCCGCTATCTAGGTAGGGGGAATTGTTCATCTACGAGCCATCATCGCTTCCCTCATCTTGGGGGTTGCACGCGATCGCCATTCTGTCCGTCTTTCTGCGCGTGTTAAGTGCGGTTTCCGGTGAAACAATTACGCTCAAAGGTAGAGAGCGCGTGAACTCTATTCTCTGGCTTAAATTTGGATACTTAATCTGCTAGCTTGACAACGTCGACTGACCGAGCGCATCCCGGAATACATTAACAGACAGTAGCTAGGATGTGGGGCAAGATTGGCATATAATCAGTCGTCTCTTAATGCTGCCTTCTATTATCTTTGCACCCGTCTATGATCTAGATCTTAGAACAGTTAGGTGCTCTTCTCTTCGCCCAAAAGAGGGCCAGCCACATGATTTGGTAGTGTGATGATTGAAGGATCCTTCGTTGGCCCACCGTCAAGCTGTTCGTCGCCGCCGCTGTCATCAACATCCTTGAACAATGAATACGGATGGAAGGCCCAGATCCCAGACGTAAGCCCCTGGTCCTGGTCAGGTGGGATAACCATTCTGTTCACATTGGGGTCATCGACAATGGAGAGAATACCTAGAACCTGCCCGTCATCGACTACTAAGCGGCTATTCAGCGGTGGTATTGGGTCTCCACGGCTTTTTCTGAATCGAATCGGTCTGGCTAGGTAGAGCATTGAGATTGAGTGGATTGGAAGGCGTTGCGAGCAGGGATAGTCCCTCAAGCTTCTCACGAGATGGCTGGTAGGAGTTTGGAGTGGACGACGGGGGGGTAGTAGATCGTGTTGCAGTCTCGTGGCCATACCTCTCACTCTGGACGAAGAAGCGCTTGAAAAGGTCGAATTTAGCTGAGACGTTGGAATCTGGAGACTGCTGCAGCAGGTGCGCGATAGCTGCTCGCTGGATGTACTCCTCTGGTTTCTTGAAAGATTAAATCCATGCTTCCTCTTCTGTGTTCGCAGGTGTAGGCTCCTTCTCCCCAAATCCTACCTGTGCTTAGGGGATTTCAACTGCGACTGTTTTGGAGTGGAGTGTCGCGTGGGGCATCTTCTGCGCAAAGACTTTGTAGAGCGTAGAGGACAGGCTGCTTTCTTTTTTTTACATTCAATGTTGGATAGAGGAAATGCAACCCTCCAGCACTCTGGGATATATAAACGTGACTTCCTACCCCGCGAGGAGATACACGTGTGGTTGCTAGGCAGATCTTATGGGGAAGGAACGGGAGGTGAGCATGGACCACATGCACAAACTAAGAAACATCTTAGACAACCGGCAACGGACTCTGACAACGACAACACACACTCCCTCACCACCGCACGTCAACAACCTTCGGCATCATGTCGAGCAACAAGCGGACGAGCAACTTCCAGGGGAGACCCGAGAATCCATACGATGATCGCGATGACCCAATCGACCCGGTCAAAAAGGCCACTGCCGCGCAAATGGCAACACGCAAGTAAGTCGTCTCTCACCTTCACGTCGATTTCACGGCACGCGCCACCCTAGCGCGCGCACAAAATCGAGTCGTCCGTGTCTTGTCTCTACTTTACTAACCACTTTTTTTTGCACCACAGAATAAAATCCGCAAAAAGCTCTCGCCGACCCGCAAACGCTGTCTCCGTAAGTCAATCTCGCGAGCCCACAACCCGAGCGCATACCGCACCATGTCGGGAGAGTACTCAGTCGAGTGGTGCCGGCACTGGCGCGAGCAGCAGCCTCGCAGACCGCAACCACAAGCTCCTGCTAACGCGTGCAAACAGGGACTCTCAATGACGCCAATCAACTTTGCCTTCAACGCTGGCAACGCCAGCACCTCGAACGCCAATCCCCCCGTCTTCGGATCCCAACAACAACAAGACCAGCCGGCACAGAACGGCGCCGCGTTTAGTGGTGTGTTTGGAGGCGGTGCGACCAACAACAGCTTCCCTCCGGCGCAGCCAGCCACAACGAACAATAACTTCTCAAGCTCCTCATTCCCAGCCTTTGGCGGCAGCAACTCAAACACGACCTTCAACCCACAACCCCCCTCGGCCGGCTTCAGCTTTGCGGTGGGCGCGACCAATCCTTTCGCCACGTCTGCCCCAGCACCCACAACGAACGGCTCAGCGAATCCAGGCGGTATGGGAGGCTCTGTCTTCGGCAGCGCGTCCTCCCAGCCACAACAAGGCAACAGCATCCTTGCGGGCTTTGGCCAGAACAACACGTCGTCCCCAGCACCTTTTGGTGGGTTTGGCTCCAGCAACGCGACCAGCACGGCACCCATAGCGAATGTGCATGGGACCAGCGGCGCGATCAGCACTGCACTCACACCCAAGCCCAGTTTGCTCGGCACCAGCTCTGCATCTTCGGCTACTTCGTTCGCATCCCCGGCTTTCGGCACCACTAGCGCGCCTACAAGCAGCCTGTTTGGCTCCAGTTTTGCCTCTAGCTCCCCCAAAAATGCCATGGCAACGGGGCCCGCACAAAGTGGCTTCAACTTTTCTTCTCCGCAGCCTGCACCGGCATTCGCGAATGAGCCTACCCCCAAACCGACAAACAACAACTTCTTCGGGAACGCGCCTGTCTCTACTGCGCCCAGCACATGGAATGCGGCCACGCCCACTAGCAATTCGTTCACGCCCTTTGGTACAACGACACAAGGCGGAAACACGAGTACAGCAGCGGCTGGAAATGGCTTGTTCCAAACAGCGGCCACCACCCAAGGGGCATCGTCGAGCATGTCAGCACCTGTCACCAACATGCTTGGTGCCAAGACCCAGAGCGATGCGAACAGCACGCCGGGGGCGGGCCTCTTTCAAAATCTAGGCGCAAGCTCACAGGGCGATGCGACCAAGACTCAGACAGCCAACAGCAATTTCTTCGGAGGATTTGGCGCAACAGCACAGGGAAACTCAGCATCTGCTCCTGCAGTTAGCAATAGCCTCTTCAAAGGATTTGGCGCGACAGCACAGGGCGATTCACCGAGCACCCCAGGATCAAACACCAACCTCTTCAATAGTTTTGGCGCTACATCACAAGGGGACCCAGCGAGCACCCCAGCAGTGAGCAACGGCCTCTTGCAAGGATTTGGTGCAACCACACAAGCCGAATCAAAGAGCACTCCGGCACCGGTCTTTGGCAGTATAGACCGGCCAACCGGTACGCCAACTGCCACTCCACTAAACAAGAAGAGTAGTAAACCTGCTTCAAAGAAGCTGGGCCCGCTCTCAGAGATGCTAGCTGCAAAGACTCAGGCCAACGCACTGAGCAAGACCGCGACTGCCCCATCCAACAGCATCTTCTCATCTACCCCGGCGACTAATTCTGGCAACAACACGTCATCAACTTCACTGTTTAGCCCCTCAACCCCTCAAACTGCGTTCAAACCCTTAGAGAGCACATCTCAGGAGCCAGAGAGCACGACGCTAAAGAGGAACAATATGGCTACATCCTTCAGCACGCGTGGTCCTGGCACTGGCATTTTTGCCGAGCCATTTCCACCCGAAAGCCCGAATACACTCAACCTTTCTAACAAAAAGCCAACGCTTTTTGCTCGACCGGAACCTGTAGGCTCAAAACGAGATGATGCTCAAAAGACGCCTTCGCAACAGAATGCGCAGAATGCTCCAAACTTTTTCAATAGGGCTTCCTCTCCTACGAAGCAGCAAGCGCCCCTTTCGCCTGCTTCGAGCATGCCTACTCTTACTGGAGCCGCCGCACCACCACCGGCAGCATCCTCTAGCACGGCTGATGCACCTAATATCCCAAGAGCTCATGCCGCCGCAAATTGGGCTAGCGCAAATACTATGGATACAGATCTTCAAGGCCTGACGGTCCAGCTCGTTAGCCTGAACGAACAGTACCGCTCCAAACTCGCGAGTCTTCCGGCAACTGCAGACTGGACTCCACTGTCACAATGGCATTCGAAAGCCTCGACAGAGATCATGCAGAAGATCACCGCTGCCAAGAAGCAATTGGCAACGGCAAAGGGCATTACAGGACATGAGTCTAGCCTGTCCGTGAAGCGCAAGGCCAGCGACGACAACGATGCCGCTGACCGCATATACGACGCTTCGCCTTCAAAGAAACCACGCGGGGTCGCAGCACCTACCACGCCAACACCCAAAATGCCAAGCCTGTTCAGTACCACCCCCAAGCAAACACCCCCGCCTTCTGAGACCTCCAACCTTTTTGGTAGTGTTCTCAATAGCAAGAGCACCGGCGCTACCACTTCCGAGAAGAAAGATAATGAGCCCGTAAAGTCTTCAACGCCTCAATCGGGATTCTCCTTCGGTAAAAGCGCAACGACTGGCCCGTCGAAACCTGCCTCTCAAATGCCTGCGACTAGTTCTAGCAGCAAGAACAGCATTTTCGGTGGTACTGGCCTCCTGTCTCAGTTCAAGAGCAAAGCGAAGACCTACGAAGAGCTCGTGGCAGAACGCAAAGCCAAGGATAAAGAGGCAGACTACGACTCTGATGAGGAAGACGAGGAAGAATGGTCAAAGCGTTGGGATGAGGCGGAAGCCAAACGCCAGGCCGAAATGAAAGAGAAGGAAAATGCCACCCCTACCGTCGAGGTCTCTGGTCCTCCCACGGCATCTAATGGAGGTCTGAACCTCTTACCAGGGGCTATCAGGCCTGTTGGCGGAATCAGCGGCTCTTCTTCGCCTGGTCTTCTTGGGTCCCGCGTTGCAAGCCCAGCCCTTTCAACCAGGGGTCAGTCGGTCTTTGACACCCCCGAACTCGCGCAGTCTCCATCCAACAACATATTCGGACACTTGTCTGCTGCTCCGTCTTCGAACCAGGACGATGAGGATTCTGAGGAGGGGCATGACAACGAAGAGGCTTCAGAGTCTTACGAGTCTGGCGCGCACTCGACCGCCGAGCAGCGACCCTATGACCTAGCACAGCAGCCCAGGAAGCGTAAAGTTTTTGACACGGAATCCGAGTCTGAGGAGTCGCCGGAGGAGACTACAAGGCACAAAAAGCAAGACATCAAGAAGCCTAGCCTGGCCGATCGCATGACGAGGGATGCCCCGGACGCAAAGACTGACGACTCGGAGAAGGAGAATGGGGACCCCAACAAGTTCTTCTCACCTGGCCAAACGAACGGAGTACAGACGCCGACAAACAAGCCTTACAAGTTCTTCGACTTCGATGGCGCTGCACAGTCCGCACCACCAAAGCAGGGCACCTTTGGAGGAGACCAGACCTACAAGGCTGGAGATGTGGTCAAATTCGGCACCGTGACGAAAGGGAATCCATCTTTCCAGTTCCAACCAGCCACCCCGGGCCCATCAGACTTTTCTGCGACGCCCTCAAAGCCGCCTGCATCGACATTCTCGTTCTTGAATGCCGCGTCCTCAGCGAACCCCGCATCGGGCTTCTCGTCGCGTGCTCCCACACCTCTATCCGAGGCTGAGACGAGTGGCAAGGAATCTGCCGCCGACAACGACGACGAACAAGGCGGGCGCCAAGAGCAGCTCGACCTTTCCCATCTCACCGATGACGAAAAAGCCGACAACGAGATCCTCTTCCAAGCTGAACCCGCTCTCTGCAAGCACCAGATTACCAAACCGGGTGGCGAGAAGGAATGGGCGGTTTACGCGCGTGGCAGCCTCTATATCTTGAAGAATAAGGAGACCGGCAAAGCAATTTTGCGCATGCGCCTCAAGAGCGGTAGCACTGTGCTCAACTACTACCTCCTCCCCAAGCTCACGACTGCTGTCACGGGCGGGAGCAAGAGGATGGTCAGTGCCATGGGCACTAAAAGCGACGGGAAAACTGGCAACCTCGTCTTTGCTGTGAAGACGACGGAGATAGCCACCAACTTCTCGAACATCTACAACGAGAACCTGCCTGCTTGATCGAATTGTCGGTCTTGGTTGGGCACATGATCTCTTGCGAACACTTGGGCCATTATCCCCCCACTCCTACCATCCCTTTCAACTGCCGAAAGACCCTCATATGTTGATGACTGTTGATATCGGTTACCGACTATCGTACACGGTCGTTCCCGGATGCTGTCTCGACACACCTGTCTGTTGACCCGCTCCGTCGAACATCGACATCATTACAAAAGTTTTTGTTTCTATCCACCCTGTTCTAGCACCAATTTGCACGATTTCCCGGCCATGTTTGGGCCCTTTATGTTTTCCCCAACGATATCATCACGACGGCAACTTTTTCGGACTTTGCTTCTCCGACAAGCCGTCTTATTGCCCCTTCCCCAATGTCCCACTCGGCCATGTCCACCTGTATGTACCCGATCCCGATCCGATTCAATCGAAGCCCGAATACGACACTTTTAGAAAAGGCAATTTCTTCCCTTCTTCGCCTCCCACGACCATGGGTATATCCGACGGTCCTCTTTTTCTGGAGGCTCTTTTCTTGGATGGGTGGTTGGCTAGCGTTTTAATCAATCTGCATTGCATTGCACGGCGTTTTACCCCGGTGGATGGCTGGATGGATGGATGGATGGATACGATTACTACACCCGGGAGTTCATTTTCCTACTGCTCTGTCATGCTTTACCCACCCCCTGTTTTGGTCCTGTGCGAAGCTCAGCAAAGTCTAGTGGCATGGGGATGATTGACCGATGTAGGTCTGGGGTTTTGGACACATTTTGTGTCTCTGGGTTGGCTGGAGGGTGAGATAGCGATGGATGGATGGGTGGAATGTGTTCGGTTAATGCCCTTGTATCATAATGATTTCACCCTTTTCGCTGCATGGCAGATAGACGAACTTCACTTTCAGAGATTGAGATTCTGTCTTGCTTGTATATGGTATTGTGCGATTCATTGCGTCTGCGAAGAACTAAAACCACGACTATCTCCCCTCTAAGATTGACGCAAAACTACCTGTCCCACATGGCTCCTCTCCCCAGCTCCTCCCCCCTCCACCTCCACCTGCACCTCATCCACAAGCCTATTCAACCACGTCGCCAACCTCACCGCCGCCTTCGCAATCTGTACCTCCACAATCGGCACCGCGCCAGCCGCATACCCATTCCTTTCCAAATCCTCCGTCGAACTCGCCCTGCTATACACATAATCGCACGTCCAGCGATTACTCTCCCGTGCCCAGCTCGTCGCACACTCAACCGGCGTCGCGGGATCTGTGCATTTAGTCCACATATACGGCGCCTCGAAGAACTGGTCGCGACGGATGCGGGCGACGAGGCCGGCGAAGAAGGGAGCGAGGGTTTGGTTGGAGAAGGGTACGGAGGAGGTATTGGCGGCGAAGTAAGGGATGGAAGTGTCCCAGACCTATTTGCGGTTGTGTGTTAGCTTAGCTTAGCTTAGCTTAGCTTCACCCGACGAACAAACAATGAGGTGGGGTGGAAGCACTTTGGGACGGGCAGTTGGGGAACGGAACGGGACGTGGGGAGGGTTTACGGCATGTAGTTCAGTCGAGACGTTCCCGAAGATGGCTTTGTAGAAGTTCCCACCAGCTGCCTTGCCCGACGCGTGGAGCGGCTGCGCGATATCGCCGATGAAATGCACTACCCATTTCAGTGCGTACGAGCATGTCAAGTTCGTCCCCGTCCCCGTCACCATTCCCGTTCCCGAGATCCTCAATCTCTCACTTTTCACATCTTTCACACACTCCCTGAGTATACCCGTCTGGTTCGCGATCGCGGAAACCACGCACCCGCCACTCGAACAGTCTCTATCGTAGTCTAGCTCACAGTGTAGAGGGGGGGCGTCGTGCGCGTCGATCCAGTGCCATTGGTACGAGAAGCGGCCTTCGTCTGTGTGCGCGTAGGCATCTGCCCAGGCGGCGGCGCGGCCTATGGAGGAGTTGTATTGGGGTTCGAGGAGGTGGATGAGGAGGGCGGTGGTGTCGGGGGTGAGGAAGGTTTCGGCCATGAAGCCGATTTGGTTGTGGACTTGGAGTGATTAGGGAGGGTGCGTGTTAAGGAGAGCGGTGGGGAGCAGGGAGTGGAGGTACCATCTGTGCTCCATGCGGATGCTGAGGTTAGGAGGAATATGAGGGGGAGTATTGGGTTCATGGTTACGGTGGGTAGGAGTGGAGGTGAGAATCGTGGGCGGCTAAGCTACAGTGCGCATGTCTGGTGTCGTAGCGCGCATACGGTGGGCTTGCGCAAGAAGGGATACTATTCAGATCCCATTCGAGCTTGAAATAGTTACCAAAGGTATCAAATAGCTGCCTGGGAAGGTGGTAGATGCAGTGGAGGAGCAGCAGTTGACGATGGCCAGGAGCCCGAGCTCAAGCTTCTCCAGATCTTCTGCAGGGATTCATGCACTAACCGTGTTTGGAATGGCACATCCGTCGAGAGCTCTTTCCCCAGAATCTGTTGATGACAATGGACGCTCAGTTATTGGATGAGGGGCTTCTCTTCACATGTTCGTGTCTTCAGCGAATATAGTCAGTTTGCTGACAGACGTCTGGGCTGATTGACAGCTCATAAGACTGCGATTGCGTTGGTAGAGCATGTGGTGACGGGAAAATTGTCTAGGTATCTAAGGTCATAAGGCGTGCGAGTAAACGCTGAATTGGATTGATGGCCGTTCCATGGTTCGAGAGCCAGAGGTGAAGCTGTGATCCCATTGTGCTGGATATCGGGGCCCGATAATGGTCAGTGCCTTCCAGTATCTTAGAGGCAAGCACTCTACCTTTCCAGCGCACTACCCTATGGAAAACTTGTCCTGCCAAAAGCCTTTCCACAATCCTTACATAGACTTCTCTTTCTACAGACTACGCTACCTCGCTCTCGGCAAGCATCCATCTCACCATATCAACACCAACATCGTTAACCCCCAAACAACCTCCACTCTTTATCGAACCAACACCCTACCCCCCACAATGCTGCGTCAAACTCTCACTACGACCTCTGCTCGTCTGCATTCCATCTCTTTGCCGGTGGGCCAACGGTTCAGCACCGCCTCACGACTTCAATGCAAAGCGCGCGTCGGTCAGATGCTTGAGCAAGCACAGGCAGCGCTCTCGGCCACTGCTGCTAAGGAAGTGAACACCAATGAAGGACAAAACGATAACAGCGTGTGCCGCAACCAACTTATTTGGCTGGTCAAGCACTCTCTCGGAGAGAACCCCGCTGCGAAGATTCTGACACCGCATGAGGAGTCCTGGAATACTGGTCCTCTACAGAGGAAGGACGGTCAGGGCGGTAGCGGGAGCGAGTCTCAGAGGGGGGTGGTGACTGTGTGGTCGCATTTGTGGTCTGTTTTACTTTCTGTTTCATGTAGGACCTGTGTGCTGACTTGTCGAATAGGTGAGTTGGGGTTGATACACTGCGCGAGGTTGTCGAAGGAGGCGTGTCCTTGGCGATACTTTCTGTCACAGGCGAAACTGACGATGATTATGAATGATACCTAGCGGGAGTCCTTGCGTGAGAGATATTGAGGGTGGGGTTAAGAAAGAGGTTCACGGATGATGGGCGCCGAACGGCCTCTTAAGAAGTTGCGAGATGTCACATGGGCATGGCTTCGAGGGGATGGTGGACATTTGACCCAGAAAAACCCCTACACTATCTCTTCCGATTGTCTTTCAAATTTTCGTGACTATGGTTGGACCTGTGATGTAGGAGCACTGTGCGATTGGATGAAAAGACGGATCACAATGTTGAAGAAAATGCTGGAATGAGTGGAATAAGGCTAAGTTGAGCCGTCGGGCACATGTGCTCGAGAACAAGAGGAGAATAGGAGGGGGAAAGGGCTATTGGCCGGTAGAGCAAAACACACATCACCTAAGCCACCACCTACTGTATCAACGTAGTCAAACCAAGCTTTAGCGATAGTGTAGATGACGACGTACTGCAGGTGTTAATCGAGCAGACCATTCACAGCCCGGCAGGCTACGGCAGGGCGCGTGCACTGACGTGTGTCTCCACCAAGCGCGAAAGACACAGCAGGCTGCGAGCTTAGTTCAATACCATGGTCCGATAACTTTACCTGAACTCTACGCCATACTTCTCTTCCTTATGTGTCCGTTTGCCCTTGTTTCTCCATGATACCCTGTCGCTCTGAGAACCATGCCAGCACCTCAAACCCCTGCCGATGCGCAGAATAACAGCGTCCCGCCCCCGCAATCGCAATCGCGGGAGCATAACGAGCCCCGTCCACACTCGGATGGAGTGGCAGCAGAGTCGCCGGTGGTAGAGAGCTCGAGACAGCAGCAGGAGGAGACGTCCGAGCCACCGAGGGCCAAGCCTGAGGGTTCTGGTTACACCAGCTCGTACCGCTCTTCAGATGTGCAGAACCTGCCACCTATGTGTGCACCCCATACATTATTTACGTATATATTCAGCTGCTAAACACGCTCCAGAAGCACACCAGATGAGCACTTTGGCCTCACCGGTCATATCGACGATGCGACCGCCCCGCCCCGCGACCAGCCTCCACCCGCATACACCGAGATGCCCGGGGTAATAGAAGACGACAACGATACCCTGGGTGCCGCCGCTTCAGTTGCCGCCGACGGCCGTGTCAACATCAACATCAGCCAAAGGGATCGCAAGATATCGCAAATCATCGTTCCGCAGCTTCAGCGCCAGCTCACACAAGTCCAGCGCGAACCCGCCCCGCCGCCCCCTTACATTCCTGAATTTCTAGGTGGTGCACCGGGGCAGGACCCCCCACCTGCGCTCAATGTGGTCATACAAGTCGTGGGTTCGCGAGGAGATGTCCAGCCCTTTGTGGCCCTGGGAAAGGTGCTGAAAGAGACGTATGGGCATCGCGTACGGTTGGCGACACATCCTACCTTCAAGGACTTTGTTTCGGAGAATGGACTGGATTTTTTCAGTATTGGGGGTGATCCAGCTGAGCTCATGGCCTTCATGGTCAAGAATCCTGGACTGATGCCCGGCTTCGATACCCTGCGCAGTGGCGAGGTGGGCAAGAGGAGGAAAGGTATAGCAGAAATGCTGCGGGGGACGTGGAGATCATGCATTGAAACAGGTGACGGTCTTGGAGTCGATCCCTTGAAGCAGACGGTGGAGGAGTGGATGGGCGTTGAGGAGCACCTACCCGAAGAGCTGAAGAAGCCGTTCGTTGCTGATGCGATTATTGCGAACCCGCCGAGTTTTGGACATATCCATTGCGCTGAGAAGCTGGGGATACCACTGCATATGATGTTCACGTGAGTAGTGTCTTTTCCATGTCGATGCAGGCTAGCTGACGCTGTGCAGAATGCCGTGGTCTCCAACTCAGCAGTTCTCGCATCCACTTGCCAATATTCAGTCTTCGAATACGGATCCCACAGTATCAAATTTCATGTCATATATCCTGGTCGATATGTTGACATGGCAGGGCTTGGGCGATGTAACGAATAGATTTCGCAAAGACTGCCTCGGCTTGGATCCAATCAGCATGATTTGGGCCCCAGCCATGTTGGCACGATTGAAAGTGCCGTGGACGTACTGCTGGTAAGTTTTTCACTTGCCACATGTTTTGCAGTGCTAATGAATAACCAGGTCTCCGGCACTGATACCCAAACCCAAAGATTGGGGCCATCACATCCAGATATCCGGCTTCTACTTCCTCAATCTTGCTTCGAACTACACCCCAGCACCAGATCTCGCCGCCTTCTTGGAAGCAGGAGAACCACCAGTGTACATTGGCTTCGGATCTATCGTCGTAGACGATCCGAATGCCATGACCGATTTAATCTTCAGAGCTGTCAAGATCACAGGTCGACGAGCTCTAGTATCGAAAGGATGGGGCGGTCTGGGAGGGGATGACCTCAATGTTCCCGAAGGTGTTTTCATGCTTGGAAACGTTCCCCACGACTGGCTATTTAAGCATGTCGCAGCTGTTGTGCATCATGGTGGTGCGGGAACAACTGCTGCTGGTATCGCTGCGGGTAGGCCTACGGTTGTTGTGCCCTTCTTCGGCGACCAACCCTTTTGGGGTGCAATGACGGCAAGAGCTGGCGCTGGTCCTGAGCCGGTCGCATACAAAGATCTGACAGCAGAAAAGTTGGCGGAATCTATCAATCAAGCATTAAAGCCTGAATCACTCGACAGGGCAAAGGAGCTTTTTGAAAAGATCACCCGAGAACAGGGTAGTCAAAATGGCGCGCAGTCTTTCCATCAAATGCTCAAGTACGATGATCTCCGATGCGCTGCTGCGCCAAAGCACCCCGCAGCCTGGAGGGTGAAGCGCACTCAAGTCAGGCTTAGTGCAAAGGCTGCTACTGTACTCGCACAAGAAGGCGAGCTTAACTTTTCGGAGTTGAAATTGTACGTTCATATCTCCTTGGTTCAAGGCTTCTGACTGACTGTTCACCATTAGATTCCGACCCCGCGAATATGTGACTGACGAAGGCCCTTGGGACCCATTCTCCGGTGCTGCGTCGGCACTACTGGGCACCGCGACACAGATGATGATGGGTGTTGCTGATTTCCCCATCGAAACACTCAAACTCCTCAACATCCATCCTGAAACCAAGAAGAAAAACAAGGGTAAAGGTAACGGCAACGCAAAAGAGTCCGAGAACGATTCAGCATCGGGATCGACTCGAACAGAACTCCCGTCAGAGATGCGGCCGAGAAATGATACTCAGGAATCTGCAGCTAGCAGTGCTACTTCACAAGCTGGTGTCTTCACTCCCGACAACTCTATCAGTCGAAGCAGGCCATCACACGACCTTCCAGAGGTCGTCACCGTTTCTCCTGAACCAACAACACCTATACATAGGTCGACCTTCATGGCACAGGCGATGGCAGCATCATCTAAAGTCTCGCGCTCGCCGTCACCATCTCGACATCGTCGTCTGTTGTCTACAGAGGGCAGCCACTGCAGGAGGCTAAGCGGCAGCCGCGCAAGGTCCATCTCGGGGGCTGAGTCACGACCAAGTCCGAACTTGACACCTTCCGAGAGGACATTTTCGGAGAAGTTTACTGATATGAATGCTGACTCGATGGTCGGAACTGGAAAGGGTGTCGGTCGGATAATTGGGGCAGGCTTCAAGTCGCCCTTGGACTTCTCGCTCAACATCGCCAGAGGTTTCCACAATGTGCCAAAACTTTATGGCGGAGAAGTGAGGCAGGTTGACAAAGTCACCGACTTTGAAAGTGGCATGAAGACTGCCGCAAAGGTAAAATTGACTTGAAGTATGGCAGCAATCGCGGCTAACCAGTACATAGGAATTCGGCTTAGGACTATACGAAGGTATTGCGGGTATAGTCACCGACCCTTACAAAGGAGCAAAGCAAGAAGGTGCTGTCGGGTTTGTCAAAGGTGTAGGTCGGGGCATCGTCAGTGTCCCGTTCCGTGTCATGGCCGGAGCCTGGTCAGTCCCTGCCTATGCCATGAAGGGTCTCTACCAAGAGATGATGAAGGAGAAGGGGGCGAATGCGCAAAACTACATCATAGCAGCACGCATATCTCAAGGTTACGATGAAGCTTCAACGATATCGGCAGCGGAACGAGCCGACATTATCAGCAGGTGGAAATGTATCAAACTCAATGTTAAGAAGAAAAAGAATCCGGGAGAAGAGCAGCTGGAATCGCTGCACAACTTTATGGAGCAACGGAGGAACAAAAGGAAGGAACGCCCTGAAAAGCCCCAAGGACGCTTCAAGCGCAATGAGTCTACACCAAATGTTCCACCAGCTTCCAAAAACCTCAGCCAGTCTTCATTTGCGACCCTCGAAGATTCGCTTTCACAGAACGGCTCAAGAGATACTGGATTTGGTGCAGTTGAATCGGGACGTCCATTCCACCACGGCAGCACTTATCCCGTACCTGCGCCTTCCCAGGCCCAAATCGCACGCTTGTCCGCTGACCAAGAGAAGGCAGAGCTTCGTCAACTCGAAGAAGCAATCCAGGGCTCGGTGGCCGAAACCTCGCGAGGCAATCACGAAGAAGATGAGCTCATCGCACGCGCAATCCGCGCCTCCATGGCTGAACTGGAGCGCGAGCCCGCCGAAGACGAAGACGAGGAGCAGGTCCTTGAGCGCGTCATGACCGCCAGCCTTCAAGAAGCGCAACGCGCCGGCGCCACTGAAGAAGAACAACAAGCGCTCGAAGAAACCCTGCGACAATCTCTCGTCCACACCTCAGGTCGTCGACATCATAACACGGACTCTGAGTGGGATTCTGATGAGTCCGAAGAAGATGAAGTTTATCAGCGCATCATCGCTGAGTCACAGAAATTCGCCGAGTTGCACCAAACTTCCTCCCGAGACCAATACTTCTCCACCATTCCCGGCGCGCAGGAATCCATCGACGCAAAGGAAGAAGAGCAGCTCAAACTCGCGCTCCAACAAAGCGAGCAAGCGCATAAGGAAGCTCAGAAGACGCCCAATGAGGAAGAAGAGCTGCTGCGAAAAGCGTTGGAGGAGAGCGAACAACTTCACAAGACGCAGACAGAGGGGCGGGGCACAGGTGAGGAAGACGAGGAAGAAGCGCTCAGGAAAGTGATGGAGGAGAGTGCGCTGGCAGAGAAGGAAAGGTTGAGCACGTTGGAGAAGCAGAGGGCGGAGGAGGATATTGTTTTGGAATATGTTAAGAAGCAGAGCTTGGCGGAGGAGGAACATAGGAGGAGGACGTTGGGGGGAAGGGAGACAGGAGGTGAGAGCTCAAGGAGCGGTGGTGGAGCGGGAGGCTCTAGTATGGACTGATATGGGAGTGGATGGGGGATGCTGATGATTATGACGTTGTATACATATGTAGTGTCACTCGGCTCCTGCTTCTTGTTCTCCGGTGGGATGGCTTAGTGGTAGAGTGCTGCAGCCTTGGAAAGCTTTTAAGAGAAAGCGTAGGTTCAAATCCTACTCCTATTACATAAATAACTCTATAGAATGTTAAGGCTCTCTCCACACCTTATGTGTACTTAAAATTTGCTACCCCTTGTCTCTCTCTTTAGCAAGGCGACTATTACTACCCGTTTAAGCTTACAGGGTTTCCTCTATAAGGTTTTATCTATAAGGTACGGGCATATCTAATCCGCTACTAGAGCGCAGTGCAGAGGGAAGAGAGTGTAGAAATAGACCTAGGGGGTAATATAGGGGGGAGCATGGCACAACTTAAGCAAGCATCTTTTAAAGGGAGGAAAGCACAGGCAAGATAGGCTTATAGCTTGGCACGTCCATTATGCCCCATAGGAGGCTCTATGTAGATAAAGGCCCCGGCCAAATCTATAGGACGAAAATCAATATCAACCAACCAACCAACCAACCAACCAACCAATTTCTTGTTCTCCACGTGGTTGCGCACGGTCCAAGTCGCCCTACACCCAGGCCCGACATCCCCAACACCGACTGACCCTTCAACGACGGCACTCAAAATGACGACTAATGATCTGGCTCGAGACTGCGAGCAGGCCTACCGTGAGCTTTGCGCTTCAAAGGCAAAGGCGCACGAGGTCCTTTCGACGTGGAGAAGCTCAATCACGCCGGTTGACGACCGGATTCGAGAGCTCAAAGCACAGCAAGATGAATTGACGGCCAAGAAAGCAGCAATGGTAGCCGAGGAGGCTGCAGCAATGTTCAAACCATGCAGTCAATTCCAAACTGCGGTCGATGCGTACTCAAAGGCCTGGAACTTGCGATTTGCCGACGCGATGCAGACCAAACTCCCAGCCGAGCTTCGGGAGATGGTCTATAACTTCCTTTGGGAGGGCAGCAAAGATGCAGCTGGCAAGAACGACGAAGCGGCCGCTCTTTGGTACGCAACACACCCAGGTTTAAGCGTCTACGAAGATCGTCATGTTCTACCACACTGTAAGTTGTCCTGTGCCAAAGTGTGCTCAAAGCACACTAACAGATATTGCTTAGGGATAGATACCGCCCACGTCGGCCCTGCGACGGCCTTTGAGATCATACAAGCGTGGTACAGGGCGGGCAATACCCCTGGCCACCGTGTATATGGCCCTCAAAACATCGAAAAGTTTCTATGCGACGATGTCTTTCACATAGGCTTCCATCCTTCGACGGAAGTTCGATCTGTAGTAGTCTACTGCATGGTTGACCGTTGTCGCCTTTCCAGAGTTTGCAAGCACAATCGTCGTAGGAGCGGCTGTCAACATACCGCAAGCGAGCGATCGTACACGAATCAAGCGGAACTTCAGCGGTGTTTCGACAGTCTTTTCAAGATAAAGAACAAGAACCAGCTGGTTGTGCGCATTGAATTAACCCAGTGTTATATCCGCATCGGTGTTATGGAAGAGGTGCTGAAGAGCATTGGGCATGCGTACCGCACTCTACGCGAGGCTGGCGCCATTCTTACCGTCACTTGGAGCTATTGTGGCAAATGGGGTGACTGGGAGAGAGGTTACAGCGGTCCTAAAGACTGTGATCATCTCTACATGAAGATGGACTCATACTTCGATCTTTCCGTTGAGCAGTGGAGGGCTGACTTTCGATCATTTCTCGACCATTCTCTAGCCGTAAGTCCATTTAATTGTTTGCCTGTTAAAAGATGATGAACTAACGAATGATATTAGGATCATCTGGTAGATGATGAAGACAAAGTGTTCTTGGACGAGTTAACGACTTGTACGACCTCCCACAACGACTTCGTACACAGCATGTGGTTTGGAGACGAGGATGAAATGCCTCCTTTTGAGAAGGACCTTTTGGATTGTTACAATCTTGCCTGGTAAAAATCGCACATGGTTTAGCAGAGCTCTCTCCTAGTCCCATCTGTTCGATATCTTCACAGCGGCAAGGGCCAAATGGTGAGAGGGATGCTGCGCACTGGGAAATGGGTGCTTCAAACATATGAAAGGTCCAGACAGATGCCATTAAATGAGCGACTGGAACCTTGAAATGATGCATCTTTGGAGGTTAAATAGCGTATGCTTTTACACAGGCGCGTGAGCCTGCATGCGGAACGCCAACAATAACCAATAACCGCAGGCCATCCATATGTTCGAGTATTAGTTGACGAATAAAAGATACCTCTGACTTGCTTTGCTGTTGCTTCGTTGACTATCGCACCTAAGCCTTCCCTCAAGCTCCGTCAATGAAATCATGATGTCCTTCACATCACCATTCTGCCTCCGTCGTCGACGCAGATAATCGTACTTCAGTTATACCGTCCGTTGGTGTTTTTTAATGAAATGCTCTAAAAACCCAAAACACTCCGGACCGTCCGAACAACGCAAGGCCGAGTACTTGCAACAGGATATCCCTCATTTGAATGCGCTTCCCCCGTCAATGTTGACCGACGTGCGTTCGCTTCCGACGCTACTTCGCGCATTCTAGATCCCCCATTTACAGCAAATTCATAGTTCCAATACATGTGCATGCCTGTGCACCTTCTTTTCCATTCCCAAGGCGATCTAAAAGTCGGTGAACGTCGCTTCTCACGTGACCATATCCCGATCAGTTTTAGTTTCAGAGGCTTGCAAATTAGACTTTGAACTTTGCGCCGACTTGCGGTGGAGGAAATCGTCCGGTGAGTTCACTAATCATTGTTGTAATCTACCGCCTCGGTCCAAATATTTGAGATACGAGCATCAGCACAGCATCATCAAGCAGCAGGTATAGCTATGGATAATTTAGAGGGTCGATGACATCTCGTCCGTTTTTCTCGAAATAATGCCGCAGTATATTTGGTGTTGTGCCAACTCTTGGCGCATTGTTGCGAATTCACCAAGCAGGATTGATCGGATTGGAGGACGTCACAGCGCCATCTCCGCAAGGAACACAGGTGCCTGCAGGCATTGGTTAGCGCCTGGGGAGCCGGGAACCCCATGCGCTTATGCGACGAGGGCTCGCGTAAGCTTCTTGGAGCGGCTTTTATGCAGTACTGACAACGCGCGAGCTTTTGCGTCACTTCTCCTTCTTACCAACCCTTCCCCTCTTGTTGTTTCTTTGATTCCCACTTTCACTTCTTAGGACAATTCGAAGGATTGTTGCTTCAGGTCTTTAACCAATAGACTGATCGACTCCGGGCGCTTCCGAACTCCCAATATCCCCCCCACACAGAACAGTAATGGGACCAGTATCCGCACGTGGTGGAAGGCAAGAGAACATGCCGAGCTCGGATAGTGATGGACAGCCTCCTTCCAAAAAGCGATCGAGGACCAGTGCGAATGCTGGAGAGGAGGTGGGGAACAAGAAGAGGGGACGGCCGAGGGTGGATACACAGGACGAGACTGCTGCTGATGTGAGTACCTTGCGACTCTCTCCATATCAGGAAGCCTATTCTCCCTTCAGTATTGTAATTCCAACCTCCTTTGAACAATGTTGGGGGAGTCAACTACGCCCCGTACCACAGTAATACTAGCAGCGTCACTCTAGTCCACTGAGTGTCTGCCAACATCTTCCCAACTTAATTTAAACTCTTCTCATGAACATACGTCGTTATGGAAGGAACTAACAAGATGTTAGAGGAGACGCACTCAAATAAGATTGGCTCAACGCGCATATCGACTAAGGAAGGAAACAACTATATCGTCTCTACAAGAGAAAAACGCTCGCCTCCAGTCCATCGTTGATCAGATGAACAAGAACTTCCTCCAATTCAACGACGCTGCCGTCCAGTCAGGTCTTCTTCAGCTCCATCCTAACCTTGGCCAACAGCTAAAACAGGTCACTGAGACCTTTGTTACGTTAGCAAAGTCTGCTTCTGAGGAGAGTCTTGAAGAAGACGAGGAGGCAGGGGACGCAACCGAAATTGCTCACAGAGGAGTTCAGAATGCAGCAAAAGCCGAACCACAGGCACAAATACGTCAAGAACCGACGCAAACAGAGCAATTCTCCCGTAAGGACATTGGTTGGGGCTACTCTGCAGCTCCCCCCGATGCCTCACGCCAAACTAACTCCAAGTCGCCTGAGAACAAATCCCAGGGTCTCGGAAGCATCTTCTATCCCATGCCAAATAGACCCTTCGGCAATGAGAGAGAGACCAGTTTGGTGAGCATGAGACGACCAGTCCATGTGGGGAACGTTATGGATCAGTGCGTCTCTTGGTCGTCGGAAAGCTCAGAAGAACGTGACACTTCAGACCAACTTCCATTTGGGATTGTGCACCTTCTCAACCGACAGCAATACCCTCCAGCCCATGGTATTCAAGACCCACAAATCTACTCCCTCGATATTCCAACCCCAGATCTCACATCACCCATGAAACGGCTGCCCACACCGCCATATCTTCCTAGTCTCTCAACGAAGAGGTTAGCAACGCCACCTTGGACATTCAGCCACGACGAGACGACATTTGCTCGCCGATTAAATCGCGCCGCTACAGAGGCGGGCTTTCACATACTCAGCTCATCGGAGCAGAGTCTTGGCATCTTGAAGCATATCTTCAGACTGTCACTGCCTTTCAAATCGCTTGAAGAACTTCTAGAGCGCTTCAAATCAATGCTCTCACGAGGCGTGGATGAGGAGCTCGATACCTGGGACCATCCATTTTCGCATCTGGGCGGTGCCGGGACCCATTATCCCCGCAAACTCACTGTCGATAGACCTCATCATTGGGTCCTCCACCCCCGCATTGGGCCCTTCTCATCGAACATATGGCACGCAGAGAATACTGAGGATCCGAGCAAGAGCTGCGACATAGACGTCGACCTCACCGGTTTCGATGGCGAGTGGTTCGATGCGGATGATGTTGAAGGCTACCTCGAGCGAGAAAAAGGCTGTCGTATCGATCCAAAGAGCTCCTTTGCTGAAGTTCTCATCGACGATGACGAGGAGCCCGTGCAGCATGAGGCAGAGGATTACAACGTTGCCAGTCATGCTTTCAGGTGGAACTACTTGCATCCTCCTCCACCGCCGAGAAGAGCGTCAGATGTACAGTCTGAGACGCCGAGTTTCGGCGCCGGATCCTCGAGCTCAGGGTCGACGTCTACTAGACATTCGCCCACACACGATGGCAGTACCGCCGCCAGCATTGACACTCTCCTCGCGCGATCAGAGGCCCCCTTTGGTCTCGGTATGGGCATGAATCTCCCCACAACTGCCGCCAACCAGTTCGCACCCGCTGATTTCGAAAGGTTCGGTAATTTCTTTAATCAGACATTGGGACTTGACCTTTCACCGGGCTTTGATCTCTCGCATACAGTTTCGAATTTTCCGCCGATGGATTTCGACAAGGATGTCGATATTGGAGCGCTGGGCTTGGATCTGATGGGTGGATCTGGGCCTGCGATGGGGACGTTGAATGGTAGCAAGCAGATGCCGATTGTGATGCAGAAGCCGAAGAAGACGGTGTGCGTGGAGGTGAGCAAGTTGGTTGAAGGTGAGTTGGCTTTTTCCTTGGAGGTGATAAATCGAGCTCACTTCTATGAACTGAAAGTGATTGAAGCTAACGAATGGGCAGAGATTATCAAGCATGCGGTTTGTTTGGGACGAGCTCCAGGTTTTAGGAGGGATGATATTGACAAGGCGGTGCAAGCTTCTATCATTAGGTGAGGTATCTGGGAGGTCGTTTTCAATACGGTGACGAAGACTGGAGTTGAACAATACGATAACGAAGACATGTCTACTATTCATAAAAGCATACCATCAACGTCACCATTTAAAACAGTGAATGACCCGGCGAGCTTTAAACCCACGAGTAGAGAGAGGTGGTAGGCACCCATGAAGAGAGAACTAGATAGTCGTCGTTTAGCTACGTGAAGAGAAGGCAAACCGCGGGTTTGTCAGCGCCAAGAGCCGATTAGCCGAGTGCATGGGCTTCTACTTCGCCCGGATCTCTTTGACCAAACCCCGTACACCACCCGCAGCCTGTCGAGCCCCGACGTGCCGTCGCCCTATATCGTCGCACAAGGACTCTCGCCCGTCTAGCCTCTCTCGCAAAAGACATCTCTGTGCATGAGAGCGTCCGAGGCCAAACCGTAGCTCTCCCCCAGCCTCAAACGCTGGCATCCGCCCTGGTCTGCAGCGTCCACTGCTCTGCCTGCCCACGCAAGCCTGCGCACCCCTTCTCGCTGCCTGTGCCGTGTCTACAGAGGCGCACATATCACGTACAGCACGTATATCGCACTGTGAGATAGTCGGAACGCCAGACGGTCGCAGCCATGTCGAATATGGTGGTGGTTAGTACCCCGATGCATCTGCGGCGGGCGGGAGCAGCGTCAAGGCGGCGGCTAACAGCGACGATAGGGTTCTGTCTATCAGCAGATCATCGACAAGGTGATTACGTCGTCGCAGAATGACTTTGAGGAGTTTGGCGTGGATCCCGCGACGCTCGACGAGCTGAAGCAGGTATGTGGCCGCTTGCCCGTTGTCTCTCCGCTTCTTTGGCCGTCACTGCGTCCGTTATGTCCTTTATTGCGCTGCCCTCAGCATTTAACTTTTATTTTTCTTATCTTCTTTCCGTCTCTTTGTCGTCGGTTTGGCTTTGCGGTCGCGCGGACGCTGCAGCCTGGGCGGGCGTTGGGGCTGGCCGAAAGCGGGGCGGGGTTGCCGGCGGTCTCGCAAAGATCGGGGGCGCTCTCAGTATTTGGATCACTTTTTATAGCCCCTGCGCTGGTCCACACCCCTCGCCAAGCCCCGCACAACCCTGCTTCGTTAGGCATAGCCGCGTCACATGACGTCGGCCTGCACCCTTCCCCTCTCTTCTGTCTTTTGTCATATGATGTGGAGTGCATACAGATGCTAACTGCTTTCCTAGCTCTGGCAAGAGAAGCTCTCTGCTCTCCGGGTGGCTGCTTTCCCATGGGATCCCCCTCAGCCGACCCCGAGCCAGCCGGCCGTTGTGCCGTCCAATGTCAAGGCAGAGAACGACCTGATGCCTGCCTCCTCGGCGCCCCAGGAGCAGCATCACGTCAACTTTCCCAATGTTCCCATGAAGACTGAGCGGGGCTATGAACCCCCCATCTCGTCCTACCCTCCAGCACCGGTCAACGCTGGCTACACAGGCGGGTACAATGGCGATATTGCGCAGCAGCGAGCTCAAGCACTGGTCCAGCAGCGTCTTCAGGGTCAAGGACACCCGCAACAACAGCAGCACCATGGCGGTCAGATCCCCATGCAGCACCAGCAGCAACAACAGCAGCAACAACAGCAGCAACAACAGCAGCAACAACAGCAGCAACAACAACAGCAGCAGCAGCAGCGTATGTTGGCCGCTCAGCAGCAACAGCGCCAACCTCCGCCAATGCATCAACGCCCGCCGCAGAGCCACGTATATCAGCATCAAACTGATGGCACCGGCGAATCTGTTGACGACTGGAACGCTCTGATGGCAGCTCGGGCCTCAGAGAGCGACGCAGGTCGTCTTGCCGCCGACCAGTTCATGCGCGCTCGTGTGGACGCTATGGCCGCCCAGCAGGACAGTGGGCTGATGATGCCTCTGAGTGACATGCCGAAAGGCAAGAAGCGCAAGGCAGCCAACCGGGTGCGACAAGCTGAAGCTGTTGAGAAGGCATTTTCGAGCGCGTCGGTACCTGGTCCATCTCGCTTCGACGGCGAGGACGACGACGAAAAGGAGCATGATTCAGACGCGATCAACTCCGACCTCGACGACCCTGATGATGATGCCATCAATGGCGATGACAGTGACGACGACACAATGGACTACATGCTGTGCACCTATGACAAGGTGCAGCGTGTCAAGAACAAGTGGAAGTGCACCCTCAAGGACGGCATCCTCACTACAAACAAGAAGGAATACCTGTTCCACAAAGCTAACGGCGAGTTCGAGTGGTAGAGGTCAATCATCAACTGTACTTTACATTCCTTTCTTATCCCATCGTGGACCCGGCGGCTGCCAATCGACGCGCGTACCAATCTTGGATATCACGCCTGACGCTCGCTTGAACAGCGCTCCTGGTCGGCTATCGATGGCATCTTTAGTCTTTTTCATCTCAATCCCGGGCTCTACTATCCCGGGAAGGCTATCTTTCGGAAACATGCCTCGTTCTCGGTCCCAATACACCTCCTTCACGCAAAATGATACATGACGGGTTTTTCTCTCTCTTTCTTTCACATCACCGTAACCGGCGTTTGCGGATAAGAATATGGCGATGATTGTCTTTCTCTCTCTTTTTGTCTTCCCTTTTTTCTTAGCGCAGATGGAATACCTCCCTTCTCAAACAATACCACGTCACGGCGTATGGGATGGCTTTCTTGATCATGGCTCCATCAGTTCTGGGGCGGCTTTTATCTTTTCTTTCCCTTCATCTCATGAATCGGGAGGAGTAAAAATTGAAAACATGGCGATGGCCAACCAACGGCAGAGTAGAACATGGCGCGGAGGGTAAGGAGCAGGAGTACCTGCTGGATCGTTTGCTTTGCGGTGGGTGGGCTGATATGCCTGCAGGCGAAAAGATTAGATGGCGTGTGTACGTTAGTGCCTTCTTTTTTTCTTTCCCTCCTTTTTCCTCATCCTCACCCCTGAATATGTCTGGAGCCTAGAGCAGAGTGCGATGGGAATGGGATGAAAAGGAACGGAGGAAAACGGAATGGCTATGCAGTCAGTGGACAGACAGACAGACAAATCAATGCACAGTGAAAACATCGGCGTTTGCTCGCTGGGACATTGTTGGAGTGCCCTGGGTGTAGACATATATGCATGTGTGATTTGGAAGTGTGAACAGTTTTCTTCACTTCGATATCTTGTGATGGATGCATCAGGTTAGTATTGAATACGCCTAATCCGACCCACCCTTGACCCGAAAAAATTACGCCTCCATCTCATCATCCCCACTATCCCTCTGCCCCATCATCATCACTCCCACTCCGCCCCTCCACATCCACATCCACATCCCCCTCACCATCTCCCTCCTCATCATCCTCATCCTCATCCTCCACCAACGGCACAAACCGAAAGTCAATAAAGCTAACCTTCCCACCACCTCCCTCCACCTCAATCATAAACTGCAGACTCAGCACACCCTGCTCATCAACACGTATACTGACTTTACTCGCCGCGCTCATGGCGCGGGTCGCGCGTTGGATAAGGCTGAATTTGTACGAGGCTTTGAGCGGCGAGGAAGTGCGCAGAAGAAAGGTTTCGAGGAGGGACGTTGGCGGTTGCGAAGGGTCTGCGGCTGTGTCGGAGGGGTTCGTATGGACCGAGGGACGAGAGTTGTTATTATTGTTATTGTTGTCGTTGAATTCCACGCGGGCGGATCCCAGGGTGCCTGATGAAGAGAGGGCGAAGTAAGGTTTCCTGGCCTTCATCCTGGCCCACAGCGTCAGTTTCTCGGGGCTCGTGGAACTTAATTCTTGCACCGCGTCGCCTAACCACCCTCCCCGCATAATCGTCTTGAGCGCCAGGTAATCCCTGTCAAACGGTATCTCTTCGTTAAACGCCGCTTCGTAGCACGTCAGGTCGCAGCTTGTACGGATTGTGGACTCGGTAAGGATGATGCTGAGCGGACCACCGAGAGATGTGTATAGGATACGGCAGAGGTTGTTCATGCCGAGGACGTTGTTGGAGAAGGCGGTTGAGGTTGCTTCGGCGCGGGACCATGGTGGGCGGGAGGAGGGGGCTGGGTCGGTGAGACCGAAAATTTGGAGGGTTTCGAGGAGGGAGGGGAGTGATATTTGGAAGGTTGGGAGGGTGGCGGCGGGGTCCTGGGCGTTTTCGTCGTCGGAGTCTTGGGGATGGGGGGAGGGTTCGGGTGGGGCGCGGAAGGTGTAGGTTGTAAAGAGGTCTTTGGCGAGGAAGGCGGAGCCTGGAGGGAGAATCAGCTGGGTGATTGGGAGTGAGGTGGAAGAGTAAAAATGTACCTTCCATGACACTGGCCTCATCGACGGAGAATTTAAGGCCCTCCTCGCTGATTTGAACGTGTGCTTTGTCTGCGAAATTGATGCAGCGAAGGAGGAGGTAGAGTTGGCGGGCGGAGCTGGAGACAGCTGTGAGGGTGGGGAGTTCGTCTTCGTCGTCCATGGTATGGTTGGATGATGGCTGGATGATGGCTGGATGATGGCTGGATGATGGCTGGATGATGGCTGGTATTTTTTTGTTTGTAGTGTGGAAATCGATGGAGATGAGGTAAGTAGGTAGGTATAGATGGGGAGTAGATGTGGTATCGCGAAGCCGAGAGCTTCTATTTCATTCCGAGTAGACTACAGATGGGTTCCGAACGCCGGCTGAAGGGAGATGAAGGAAAGTTAGACGTAGACGCCAACGGCGCAGATCATGAGGACTGAGCCGAAGCTGGATAGAATGTCAGGGTGCATCTTTGCGGAGGAGCTTGAAGGGCCACGTACCCGAATGCTATTGAGGCGGGGATACCGAGCAGCGGGAGGGTGACGATGGATCGGTCTGGTGGAGTTAGTCGCGTGCTCATTTCGCGTTTTCAATGGCTTGCGCATACTCAGACTGAAGACGCCGGCAAGGACAAGAGCTGCAGTATGTTAGCATGCGCGGCGCGTGAAGCTCTAGCGAGACACTTACAGAATACCAGCAGGGAGGAGGCAACGAAGAATTCCCAATCCTTTGAGATAGCCGGGTGATAGGGAGAGGCAGCGGAAGCCTCCCAGACGTCAAGCAGCGGATTCGACATGGAGCTGAGGGTGCAATGGCGGCCTGTGTTGAGGTTGTGAAGAGCCTACGTTGCTACTTTGGCAACTCTTAATCGATTGCGGCTGGTCCGTGCTTGGGTTCCGCATGCTTCCCATAAAGTTCACAGTCGCAAGCACGACCGAGAGCAACAGAACAGCAGCAGCAAAGGGCCGCAAGGCAGCAGTCAGCAAGACAAGACGATGGCTCAACCATCCGGCGATGAAGGTAAGTTCATTTTATATACTCCGAAAGCCTCTCCACGGGCCAGTTTTGCCCCGCAGTCCCTATCAACCACCAGATGGACTCCCGCCGCGACTCTCTCCACAGTCTACGCGACACTCTGGGCTATTCAACCTCTCCCGAGCCTGAGCCTCCCCTAAAAATCTCCATCCGTCCCCCATCCCGAAAAGCTGTCCCCTTCTCCTCATCAACCAAATCGTCCTCCCCCGACATCCCTCTGCTCCAGCTAACCAACCGGCTCCGCGCCGACCCAGCAAAGCGCAAAGCAACCGCACCTCCCGAACCCCCCTCTCCCTCCAAGCGGCCTAAGCAGTCCAGCGAGGCGCCCTCCGACGGCACCGGCGTGCCCCCTCCCAAGAAGCTGATCCCCTTCCCCGAGAAGCCCGCCGTCATCGAGGAGCGCAATGGCGAGATTGAGTTCCGCGTCGTCAACAACGACAATGAGCGCGAGAGCACCATCGTCCTTACTGGCCTGAAATGTATATTTCAGAAACAGTTGCCTAAGATGCCCAAGGACTATATTGCCCGCCTGGTGTATGACCGGACCCATCTGAGTATTGCCATTGTGAAGAAGCCGCTGGAGGTCGTTGGGTACTACATCCTCTTCCCCTCTTGATGCTTATACTGACCATCTGCAGCGGCATCACATACCGCCCCTTCCACGGCCGCCAATTCGCCGAAATCGTCTTCTGCGCCATCTCCTCGGACCAGCAAGTCAAAGGCTACGGCGCCCACCTCATGTCGCATCTCAAAGACTACGTCAAAGCCACTTCGGACGTCATGCACTTTCTCACCTACGCCGACAACTACGCGATCGGCTACTTCAAAAAGCAAGGTTTCACCAAGGAAATCACACTCGAGAAGTCGCGCTGGATGGGCTACATAAAAGACTACGAAGGCGGCACCATCATGCAATGCAGCATGGTGCCCAAGATCCGCTACCTAGAAAGCGGCCGCATGCTGCTCAAGCAGAAAGAGTGCGTCAACGCCAAGATCCGCTCCGTGAGCAAAAGCTTCGAAGTCCACCCTCCCCCCGCGCAATGGAAGACCGGACTTTCAACCATCGACCCCATGACCATCCCGGCAATCAAGGCCTCGGGCTGGTCCTCCGCCATGGACGAACTGGCCCGCGCCCCGCGCCACGGCCCCAACTACAACGCCCTTCTCCACCTCCTCAACGACCTCCAGAACAACAGCAATGCCTGGCCGTTCCAGCAACCCGTCAACAAAGACGAGGTCCAGGACTACTACGACGTCATCAAGGAACCCATGGACTTCGCTACCATGGAAGAAAAGCATGAGAAGGATCTCTACCCTACCCCTGAGGACTTCTGCCGCGATGCGAAGCTTATTTTTGACAACTGTCGCAAGTACAATAATGAGACCACGCCGTATGCGAAGGCGGCGAATCGGTTGGAAAAGTATATGTGGAGTAAGATCCGTGAGATCCCCGAGTGGACTGTAAGTGTGGACTTCCTTTAATTCTTATTGGCTGATGCATTGCTTTTTTCTTGGTCTGTTCTGAACTGACATGTTGCCGTAGCATCTTGAATCCGAGTTTACTGGCAAATGAACAAACATGGTGCACTCCTGCACTCGCGCAGCCTTCCTAAGCGACCTCACGCGCTTTCTTTGCATTGGCAACTTCGGTTGCCGGTCAGGACTCCAGACTGCACTCAGCCTACAGTCAACATTTGCATAGCGACGGCGTATATGATATATGTACACTAAGTGTAACCTTGGTTCACGGCCCTGTGTTGTCATCCTTCTTGGTTATTTGATATCAATAGCATTGGTTTAGGCGTTGGGTTAGACTGTGGAATGTCCCCTCGGTGTTTTGTCTCGTCTTTATGTTTTTGCTTTGTACGAACGGGAATGCCATAGGATGACTATCTTTTTTCGATTTTGGCAGACATGTGTAGATATGATACCATTGGGAGGCGATTGAAATTACTGAAACGATTTGTTCTCGCCAGCTTGTTTGCTGGCTTGGTTTTTACCGTGTTACTCAGGCTGCGTGATGTGGTTGAGATGAGTTCACCTTGGTCCAATCTATAGGAAGGGTGTAGTCTTGTACTATACTTGTATATGGGTCGACTTTGCACGTCTTACAGAATACACGATGCGCATCAGTCATGGCTCACTAAAGCAAAGGCACTCAAAGTTGCGACAAAACTGTCAATTTCAAAAAATTATCTGATCTCACACTCCTCTCATTCTCCCCGCGCACTCCTCCATCCAGCTTTTCTCTCACCAGCAGCGCGTGCATACTACGCAGAACTGGGCATGAATCTAATAACCCCCACTCCTTTGCACTCCCTGAACTACCCTAGCTGACTGAGAATCCCTCGCCTCTATACCCCGATACATTCCTCCCAAGACGCGCGCACGCATATCAATTTAGCAGGTCTCACCCCCAATCAATTGACAAAGTACAGATTGACTCATCTAAGACACATTGCAAAGGAAGAAAGATGGAAATTGGAGACAGGGGAGCAGATGGAAATTGAAAAGCAAACTCCGTGAACCCGTCCGAACATATGACCCATGCATGCCCGGAACGCCTCGCAAAAAGATTTTTGTGCATGGAAGGAAAAAAGGAGATACGAGAAAGAGGTTGGAGTAGTAGTAGTGTCTCCCCCCCCCCTCTCTTTCTCGTCGAAAGCGTAAAGTAAAGTGTATTCAATTCAATCAAGAAGCATTGTCGAAAATGCCCCCGCCCCAGGAAAAGCGCCGTGGACCCCATTAGAAAGATGTTGTTGTAGTGCGGGTGAAAAAACCGGGCAAGGGTGGGGTGTGTTTTGGTGGTACCGTCAAGGCACCTCTCAGCTCGGTTCGTCGTTTCCAAAGATTGACGGCGGCAGTGGATGGTGTTGTACAAAGATATCGCAAAGGAGGACCGCAAATAGAGAACCAAACATTAAAAGAGGGCGGTATCGGACGAGAAGGGAATGCCGGTTGGAAACGTGGGCCTAATCAAAGGTACGTCTGGCACGCAGTACTACCGATTCGCCGATTGACCGACCATGGACGTTAGGAAGTGACATTTTTTTCTTGTTCCGAGCTACCGTGAGCCAAAGAAAAGTCAGCCTTCAGTGTTTGAGAAAGAAAGCAAACATGACTTTTGTACAAAAGCAAGGTAAGAACCTGCTTACATATGATGATTTCCACATGTGTTTGGCACGTCTATGCACTCTACTTGGGTGATCTGAAATATCATTAGTATAAATTCGACGGAAGGGAGCGTACAGCTGTGATCAAACTTACGTAGGAGAGAATTTGGGCGAGCTCGGCGACCACTTGGGAGACGTCGCTGAGTAAGACGCAGGGCCTGGAGATGTGGGGGAGAACTTTGGAGAGGTAGGCGAGTAGGCGTTTCCTGCCGGAGACGTCGGGCTATAGAGTGGGCTGGTCGGGCTATAGCTGGGCGATGCGGGTGAGGCGGGAGAACGCCTATCGCTGTTTGCACCAAACTGCGGGCTGGTCGGGCTGTACATTGGTGACGTTGGACTATACGCAGGGGACGTCGGGCTGTAGTGCGGCGATGTGGCTCCACGGGCACCAGTGTGCATAGGCGACGTTGGACTGTAGCCTGGGGAAGTGGGCGAGTACGAAGGCGACGTCGGCGAGTAGTTAGGTGACGTTGGAGAGTAACCAGGAGAAGTAGGGGACCCATATGCCGGTGACGTGGGTGAATAGCCAGGCGATGTGGGCGAGTAGTTTGGGCTTGTAATGCTGTAGCCTGGCGATGCAGGGCCAAAGCCCGGCGATGTCGGTGAATAGCCAGGCGAGGCTGGTGCATAACCAGGCGAAGTAGGGCTTGTTCCACTGAACGGACTCTGTGCTCCCATGTAGCCTGGACTGGTGGCATTGTGACCTGGACTGAAAGCACCGTCGCCATAGCCGCCGCTGGAGCCCCATACGCTAGCTCCTCCGCTGGCACCTGGTACTGCAAGAGGTGAGAACGCTGCATCACCGTAAGACGGACCGCTCAAGTCGGGTTCATAGGTCGGAGAGCCCTGATCGTAAGGGGTTGCTGCACCGTTGTCGTAAAAGCCGCCGGCAGCAGCAACAGCAGGGCGGTGCTGCGAGTTGTCCTCAACCATGGTCAGAAGCATAGCACCGTCCATGATGACTTCGAATTCTCCGGTGCCCATGGGTGCCAGTTGACCAAGCATGATGTTTTCGGAAACCCCACGGCAGTCGTCAAGCTCACCGAAGCCCGCAGCTTCAAGCAAGATCTCCACCGTCTCCTCGAAAGAACAACGCATCAGCGCACCCGTGTCGTTGCGGTTGATTCCGTGACGAGTAATGGCCATGAGCAGACCACGCTGACACATGATATCGATGAGGATAGCCATGTGTCGATGATTGACGTATGAACCATCGAACGAGAGGACTGCGAATAGCTCGCGCAGCAGGCATTGACGTGCAGCCTCAATGCCGAGAACAGCCAGGACTTCGATAAAAGAGTTAGAATACGTGCTCCTCGTGTTCACGCCTTCAATTGCGAGGACATCAGCTAAAGCCACACCGTTGGTATCTAGAACCCATTCGTCACAGCGCGTATCTTCTTTGTTCAAAAGGAGGGAGCCGTCGTCCAATTCGACGAGCCTGGTATCCTTACGGATAAAGGCGCGGTCAATGCCGCGAACACCGCGAAGGCTGACATCATCCAGCAAGTGCTTCTCGAGCTTTCGCATCCAGCGCTCATCACGCTCGTCATCTTCGTCATCTTCTTGCTTGAGATGATGATCCCAAACGAAGCGCACACGCAAAACCTGCTCTTCGGCATTTTCGTCGCTGAAAATGATGGCAATATTGGGATGGAATTCTTGCTTGATCTTAGCAGCGACCTCAGTGATGGTTATGTTCTTGTCGAGTAGGTGCTTGCGTTCCAGGATAATACGAAGAAGCCATTTAGACTGCGACGAGATATCGACATTTTCTTCGGGAATGATGAAGTATGATTCCACCATGTCGGCATCAGCTTCGATGAGCGTGGACTGGATATCGGGATCATAGTACAATTCAACGGAATGCGTCAATGATCGGAGAGTCGTGTGCTCAACGGCGCTTCGCAGAGCCTTAGCCTTGGTCATAGTGGCATCGGCCACATTCTCCTGGTGAACCACCATACCTGGCGTTTTGATGTTGGCAGCTATGTTGAGAATCTCTTTCAAGCGAGGTACACCAAGTGTGACGTTCTTGGACGAAATACCGGTAAAATGGAAAGTATTCAGCGTCATCTGAGTGGCCGGTTCACCGATCGACTGCGCAGCAAGCACGCCGACCATCTCGCCAGGAGGCACGGCAGCCCGAAGGAAGCGGTCCTTGATTTGGCCGCAAATGTGGTCGAGGGCAACCTTGTTCAGAGACTCCTCCATGACCATGCGCTTGAATGACAACTTGGCTCGCAACAAGCACTTGAAAAGTGTCGTGGCGCTCTCTTGAGCTTCGAGCGTCAATGGATCGTCACCCCGGATGACGACGAGATCGTCCAGAAGCTGGCGGACCTGATTGATAGCATCGACTGGATGCAAGTCACTTCGTTGGCCATCCTTGATCTTAAAACGACCTTTGGCATCTTCGATGATACGTTGTGTGTTCAACGGCAGATAGTACTGTGCACTATCATCAACCAATCGCTCGCGAAGGAATCGACGATCCGCTTCGATCTGCTCAAATTCCTCGGACAGGCGATTCTGAACCTCTACATCGCCCTGAATCAGATTGGCAACCTCAAGACGGCTCGGTGGAATCGGAGGCGTATTACTCATGACGTCCATCTTGTAACGTTTCTCGAGCTTCTTCTGCGAAATGGCGACAGTGTCAATCTTCTGCTTTTCGATCTTCTCTCCGGCAAGACCGTCTTCGCCGTATACGAATTCCACGATATCACCCATGGAGTTGCGTACAGTGCCATCATACTTGACCATGACATCTTCGAGAGCTTTCACTAAACGACGTTGAATGTAACCAGTCTCTGCTGTCTTGACCGCAGTATCGATGAGACCCTCGCGACCAGCCATTGCGTGGAAGAAGAATTCTTGCGGTGTCAATCCACGTAGATAGGAGTTCTCTACGAAGCCTCGGGATTCTGGCGAGTAATCGTCTTTGGTGAAATGTGGAAGTGTGCGGTATTTGAACCCGAACGGAATACGCGCGCCTTCGACGGCCTGTTGCCCGACTAGTGACACCATCTGCGCAATATTGACATTTGAGCCCTTTGATCCTGAGCTGACTGTCGCGACGACGTTGTTGAAAGGCTTGAGGTTCTTCTTTGCAGCAGATCCACCACCCTCACGACCCTCGTTTAGAGCTTTCATTGCCCTGTTCTCAAATGTCTTGCGGATACTCATACCAGGACTAGGCTCCATGTCGTCCCTGTTCGCGCTTGCTATCAGCGCCTCGACTTCCTTCTTGGCTTTAGCGATTGAATCCAAGATTTTATTGGCAGTCTTCTCGTCAGGAACAGCATCGCCGACGCCGATGCTGAAACCATGGTGAAGGAACCAATAGTTGACGATTCGCTGCGCTGCGTTGAAAAATGTCACAGTCTCTTCGGGTCCATGCTCGTTGTAAATGATGTGAACGAGACCACCATTGGAGGCACCAACAGCGGATTTGGCAAGCTGGCCATGCACAACATCACCGTCATGAACAACGAGAGATTTACCAGAGAAGTCGTTGTAAGGATCCTCGACCTCATCATCGGGGCGCATCAGGTTGATTCCCGTCTTGAGAGCCATGCTGATGATTTGTTTTCCAGTCCAGCGGGGGCGTGGCTTGAGGATAGCGGGGGGAGGGACAACGCCATCCCAACCTGGCACCCACAGCATGATGGGCATCATCTGCTCCCTCGTCATGAAAATGTCCATGTGGCACATCTTGTAGATGCCGCAAAGGGTGTCCTGCACAATGCCCATGAGCGGCTTGTTGCCTTGAGGCGAGACAATCTGCAAGGGCACCATGCACAAATTCTTGACTTCAGCACGGGTCTCGTCGCTCTGTGGGACGTGCAGATTCATTTCGTCGCCATCAAAATCGGCATTGTATGGCGAAGTAACCGACAAGTTCAGGCGGAACGTAGAATAGGGCATGACTTTGATACGATGGCCCATCATAGACTCCTTGTGAAGAGATGGCTGACGGTTGAAAATAATAACATCGTCATCATCGATGTGACGTTCGACCTTCCAACCATACTGCAATCGCAAATCATGAAGGTTCTTGTTGTGCTTGAGGTCAAGTCGAACACCGTCCGACTTGATAACGAAGTTGGCGCCGGGATGTGCGTTGGGGCCGTTTCGGACCAGATCCGTGAGCTTTTTAATGTTGAACTTGGTCACCACTTCAGGATAGGTAAGTGTCCGGGCGATGGAGCGCGGGACTCCAACTTGATCCAGCGACAAGTTGGGGTCACCGGTAATGACAGTACGCGCAGAAAAGTCTACACGCTTGCCCATGAGATTGCCTCGGAGACGGCCTTCCTTGCCTTTGAGACGGCCACGGATCGTCTTGAGCGGCCGACCGGACTTTTGCATGGCCTGAGGTACGCCATTTGCGTCGTTGTCCATATAGGTAGCCACATGATATTGCAGAAGCGTCTCGAATTCGTTCAAAATGTGCTGAGGCGAGCCGTCGCGATGGCAGTCATGCACACGACCATTGGCACGGATGATGTCGCCAAGCTTGTACGTCAAGTCATCTTCTCCTCGCATACCCTGACCTGTGCCGTCGACCGAGATACTGGGTCGGACGGGCGGCGGGGGCACAGGGAGCACTGTGAGAACCATCCATTCCGGGCGCGCATAGTCAGCGTTGAGTCCGAGAAGGCCTAGCGTATTGTCATTGAGGTTGCGGAACACATTTAACGCGTCCTGGGGGGTGATTTGCTTCTTCTCGTCGCCTTTGCCCTCGTCGTCGTCCTTGCGTGGCTTGTACACGGCTGTGAGCCTAAGACCCTCCTTCTTGATACTGTCTGGCTGGCGATTGCCGCAACCGCCGTGGGGAAGCTTGGAAGCCTTCTTCGGATCTTCCTCGGGAGGGTCGTTCACGCAGTCCTTCTTGGTCTTTGAGAGTCGCCATATCATGTCAAAACGCTTCTTTGGGTCCTTGATCCGGACCGCCGACTTCCAGTCTGGATGGTTCTGGTTTTGCAGTTAGCGAGGCGCTCATGTGATCTTGAACTCCCCGTCCGTCTTCCATAGGGAAGACTTACGAAATCAGCCAGGATCAGGCCACAGTTGTGGCACACAGTCTCGAGAAGCTTCTTTATCTTGACAACAAAACCTGTCTCGCGTTAGTCTAATGCAGAGAAGCGGCGCATGGCTGACTCACCAACGTGAAAGACGGGCACCGCGAGCTCAATGTGGCCAAAGTGCCCGGGACAGGTCTGGATGTCTTCCTTGCACGTGGCGCACGAGTACATGCGGTCGATAGTGCCCAGCTTGGTATCGTTGAGGCCCTGGGCGCGTGGAAGTTGCTTCTCTTCGTCCATGGTCTCGGGGTAGATGATGTGGACCACGCTCATCGCCTTGATCTCCTCCGGCGAGAACAGGCCGAACTGAATCTCCTTGATCGTGCGGAGCGGGCATTTTGACGCGACGGGTGCACCTGGCGGCATGATTGCGGTCGGCGGGGAGCAGGCTTTGCTGGGGTATTATACCGTGAGAACGGTTGCCGCGCGACGAACTGGAGCCGTCGCTGGTGAAGGCGGCCGCGGTGGCCACGAGGGGGCAGGTGCCTCCTCCGCTGGCGGAAAACGCTGGTAGTTGGTTCGCGTGGATAATATGCCGATAACTATGGAGTGACTAATGCGCTCAGAGGGCGCGCTGAGATATGGTCGAAGGATAAAGCCCGTAGACAAAGGTTGCACGGGTCGGGGGCGGCTCGCGGTCGTCGCGCCAGGGCTGCAGCGGGCAGCGCGGGGATATGGCGCGTTGTGATTAACGCAGGCGAACTCGACGGGATAGGAAACGGGCTCGCTGGTGTTGACACGTCCGAGCGAGATGGGAGAGGAGTGGGTGGTGGTGGTGGTGAGGTGGTAAGAGAACGGGGCACGGGCGTGAAGAACATCAAAGGCGAGGCAGTAAAGGCTTAGGTAACAAAGAGTGCGCTAGTCTAGAAACAGCGTAGCGCAATCATGTGACCGCGAACTGCTCCCCGGCTCCAAACATGAGGTTCGCGCATGCGAGACATTACCACATGGCGGGCGCCGCGACCGCAAGATGCCGCTGATCAAGACGGTACAACGCTGCCATGAATTTGTCGCTCGTTGACCCCTTTGTCCTCGCCCAGGACTGTCCTGAAGTTATTACAGGCCGTCTCCGTGAGCACACGCCTATCATGGCCATGCCACATATAGCATCACAATTAACTCATACAGGCAGTGGCCATTCCACGTCAATTCGCTTCAGCCACCGTGGCGATTTGCTTGCCTCCGGCCGAGTAAGCGTGGCCCATCCTCCTTCCAATTACCACAGCTAACAGGAGAAGCACGATGGTATCGTCGTCGTATTCGACATCGAGACCAACGGCGTCGCCCGCAAGCTACGCGGCCATACGCGCCAAATCCAGTCGCTGAGCTGGTCCACCGACGACCGCTTCCTGCTGAGTGCCGGCCAGGACTGGAAGTGCGTGCTGTGGGACCTTAAGGATGGCTCACGCGTGCGCACCGTCCGCTTTGAAGCCGCCATCTTTATCGCGGAACTGCACCCGAAGAACCAGTATGACATTGTCATATAGAATTGCGGGAGAAGTACTGAACTAGTGCAGCATGAAATTTGCGGCTGCGCTCTTCGAAGACCAGCCAGTTCTTGTTGACATGACCGACGAAGTCCCCGTCAAACACACGCTCCCAAACGCTCCACTCCGACCTCAGACAGAACGCGAGAAGGCGACCGAGAAGCAAGCGGCTCAAGATGCGAAGCAGACAACGACTGTCACACTATTCACGCCGGAAGGGGGCTACATCATGGCCGGTACAAATAAGGGATGGTTGAACATCATAGACGCAACTACGTATGAGATGAAATACTCGTTCCGCGTCGGCAACAACATTCTCGTCCTGATACGCCTCACTCAATCAGGCCGCGACATGGTACTCAACTCGAGCGACAGGATAGTGCGAACAATACACTTGCCCGACTTTAGCGATCCGAAGCTCGATTTCGACTCGCTGCAACTCGAGGTAGAGCACAAGTTCCAGGACCTAGTCCAGCGTCTGTCATGGAATCACGCCACCTTCAGCTCAACGGGTGAATATGTCGCTGCTTCCACCTGGATGAATCACCACATCTACGTCTGGGAGCGCGGGCAGGGCAGTTTGGTTAAGATCCTGGAGGGCACCAAGGAGGAGCTCTCGGTGGTAGAAGTAACATTACGCCCTCAGTACGAGTTTCCCCGGCTAACGTTCGCAGTGGCACCCTGTCCGCCCCTTCGTCGCTGCCGTTGGCGTAGACTCAGGCCGTGTCTGGCTTTGGTCCATTCTCCAACCCCAGCGCTGGTCAGCCCTCGCCCCCGATTTTGTAGAAGTCGAAGAGAACCACGAATACGTCGAGCGCGAAGACGAATTCGACATCCACCCCCTCGAAGAGATCCACAAGCGCCGACTAGACCAAGAAGACGAAGAGGTCGACGTCCTCACCATCGATCCCGTCAAGCCAACGACCGGATTCGTTGCCGGCACATTCAGGATGCCGGTGCTGCTGGATATCGAAGCTAGCGATAGCGAAGATGAGGTTGTGGCTGTTGGGGCGGGACAGTTCAGGAGAAGGAGCCCGGGTGCAGGTCGTGAGTGGATGAATGATGAAGAAGTAGGAATTAGTGCGGATGAGACGAGGAGGACTAACGGGACCGCAGTGAACGGCACCAAACGGCGGAGAGCATGAAAGATCTGGCGTCTACATGGAGGGGTATACCCAAAAAAATTCACGAATTTGGAGCTTGGAATTATGAGTATGTCTGCAAAAAGGCTGTGTGCACGGCGTGGAGTGGTTGGCACAATTGAGTATAGGGATATGGAATGCGAGGCGGCATGGGATGCTGCAAAGGGATCCGTCACAGTAGTGAGTGGAGTACAGCCATAGTACTTTGACGACCCAAAAACAAAGAGACTTTCCGCACATGTGCAGGTTCCAAGGCTACTCCCGAGGCCGTCGAGGCTTCGGAACTCTTGTGTATAATTGACAGCAAAGTATTTCTTGAATGTGACTGATTCCTTGCAGATGTCCCCGTGTTGTTGGCTTGCTAGAATTTATGTATGTCCTCTTATCTCATTATGTACGTCCTGAGTAATAGGTTCAAGTTTGTCGTGAACAATACTATGCAGTGTAGGCACTAAAAAGGGAATCCCACCTAGGAAACGCACCCCAGAGCGCAGATACGCGCCGTGCCGAGATCGGTATCGGAGTGGTCTAAAGATGCATGTGAGTAGCGAAGTCATTTGTTGCTGCACTTTCCTAATTTCCCTTTTGCTGTCCTTTAGATGTCCCACCTTGGCAGCCTAACCTTGCTTCTAGCCGTTTTTATGCTTCAGCGGCCACATCAACAATTCAAAAGCAGTGACATTGTGTTAAAAGAGGATTGCTTGTTGTAGCGCCTTTCAGATCGTGCAGCATGTGCGTAGACTCGCGTTTTTGTGCCGTTTGCGGCAAACAAAGGATGCGAACATGCGGCTCGATACCATTACAGGTTTGAAACTTTGGACCACACAATCAGTAGCTTTTCTTTGGATTCGATTTTGAAACTTTATACCGCGTTTCGATTTGCTGGATCGTAGTCATGGCTGCGCTTCAGTTTAGGTGGAAGGGTAAAGCGATTCCAGATGAGGTCACGGTGAGGACCGAGGTGTTGAACACGAACCCCAAAACCATGGAAGACGACATGAGCGATTTGGATATGGCAATAGTGAGTGGAAATATCTGTTCGTTTTTAGCGCATGGTAGCCAACATATGACTTCCTTGATAGCATTTGATCAACGGCCGCTTCAGTTGGAAACGCAGCGAAGAAGATCGCAAAAAACTCACCAAACAATTCGATATTCGGTTCAATGAACCTTCCGAAAGAAGCAGTGCAGCCAAGATGGAACTGGGCTACACCGATTTGGATACTAGGAACACCAGTCAGAGCCTCATACTACAGCGCGATGACGAAGATTGGTACATACGGGCAAGAAACCAGCAACAGCAATTCCCAGATGAGGCGAATCCGTACGCCACGGTATACATGTCGACCGCAACTGATTACCACGTCATATTTTCCGGCTGGCAAACGCAAGGGCTGTTAGATGTGACTTTTCACACGGCAAAAACAGCGTTAACTGAAATGATCAATCTACAGACGGGAGAATGCGACGCTTTACAGTGTCCGGCACCAGATGAGAGTCAAGAGACTTTACATCATTGGGCAAATGTTACCTGCACCTTTCACGACAGCTCAGCAAAAGCAGGCTTAACTCCTGTAGATAAATACCGCCAATTTTCAGCCGAAGCCCATCACGACCTCAGATGGACTGGTAATGTTGCATGGAGCAACAACCATAGCAATAATGACGGCGTTCAAAGCAGTAAGTGCATTTTGAAAAAAGTAAAGTAGAAACATACTAACCCTGCGTTTGTACTCTTGTAGATTCTTCCTCAGAGTGGCGCAGATACTGTGGGAAATTGCCCGCCGGTCATCCTCGGGGAAAAGGTACAATTACGTATAGATTATTCGTTTCAGAACAGTCAGACGACCACTGCTATCTACACAAACTACCGCATGGACAAGGTGATATTCTAGAAGAGAGGGAAGCATGGTATCGGTATGTTTCTTGCTTATTTAGTCGTATGGTGACTTTCAGATATTGATTCGTGAAAGCAATGCTAATGCCTTCGAATCCCTAGGCTCTATCGGACCAAAAAGTCTATGGTGGATCATGTACGAGCAGAGCTAGACATCCTGTACCCCGAAGATGCGCAAGCGTCCCTTCAATGGGATGCTTTGAAAATAATTCTCCCACAAGTTGTAAGTTTGGACCTGTATCTTCAGGAATAATGTTAACGGTCTCAGAACAACCCGCTGGTGGTTTTTGCTTTGACAGATGAGCGGAACCGCCGGCGAAAGGTCAGTACATGTAGCACAGGCTCCGGGTGTTTCTGTACTAACTCGCTAATTCTAGGTATTGGTGGTGAAAGGCACCAGCAGAGGAAAAGAAGAGCCAAAAAACGACAATGTCGGACAAAACGCCGATCCTAGGGAGCTCTTTCTCAATCGAATAGTCCAGAGGATGGGCGACGAGAACGATGACCTTGTGAAAATGGTGCACAATTCCTATCATCATTCTGCGTCGACGCCGTACTATTTATGTAAGTTTAATTATCAATCACAGATGCGCTCGTCACGTCATCTTCTAGAGCTCATGTTTGCAACAGACTTTGACTATATTAAATATGGATCTCTTGATTTCGTACTTGAAGACCATCGCATAAGGAAGAAATATATTCCCGAAATTTTCATCTGGTATGTGTTCCTCAAGCTTGCCGGAGCTTGCGACCTTCTCCAGAGCCATCCGGAAGCGGTAAGAAATGGCCAGAACGGCTATATGCATGTGGGTAAGTTTATCGAACGCCTTTGATGCTGAAAGTGCTAACACATTCTAGATATAAGACCCGCGAATATCTTCCTTGGAAGAGAGAATAATGCTCCTGGGCCTTACCCTATGCCTGATTTCCCCGAACCCCTGCTCGCGGATCTCGAAACTTATTATCGATTGGGACACGAGAACATTGTAGGCAGTTTGGGTACCGAAGGTTGGCAAGCACCAGGTACTGTAGCCCTTTACAGTTCCATTAATTCTATCGCCCTTGCATATACACGTTCGTAGAACTAATTAAGCATGTATAGAGCAAATCCATGTCACTCCCGCAGAGGTGAATAATGGAGGACGAGAAAGATGTGACAAAATCGACGTATGGCAAATCGGACTCGTAATCTTCTGCCTCATGCGCAAATACAACCGAGGCTTCTGCGGAGATACTTGGGGGCAGGACGATGAAGTTGGCGCCGACGACGTCGATAAAGAAAAACGAAATATCGACTTCAGGTCCGAATACGATGATCTGTACAGCTATCGTCTGACGAAGCTCGTTGACGCTTGCATGGATCAAAACCAAAACTCTCGGCCTACTCTTGAACAGATCAAGATAGTAGCGACGGAAGGAATCCATGCCGCCTATGACAAGTATAGGACTCTCTTGGGGATTCCTGAGGACTCACCAGAGGAAATAGAAAGACAAAGACAGGAACTCCCGGAGGATTGGCGATTAGTATATGGTGACGATACTTTTACCACGCAAGCGGATAGGATGCTCAAACGAAAATGGGCGTATGAAGTTGGACCCCCGGATTTCGATGATTACGACGAAGGTGACGACGAGATTATCACAAGAGTGACTAGAGACTCACCGCCAAAGTCGCTGAGGCAGATTGGACACGTTGGACAGGGAGAGCAGGCGGCGCAAGTGCAGCCAGCGGGAGTGCAACCAGTGGGGGTGCCTTCAGCGGGTGTGCCGCTGGTGCAAGTGCCATCATATAGGGGTGGAAGTTGGGGTAAGTGTCGCTTTCGCTATGGCGCAGAACTGGGGTTCGTTGACTGACATTTTCTGTAGGAGAACATGAAATAGGGGCTTGGGAGCCGTATCCAGGAGGCGTTAGGTTGAAGAGGAGAATGGTATGAGAATGTGGAGTTGGTTTTGCATGTTATGATTAGAGACTCTGCAATTTCTGGGGCTGGAAGGGAAGGAATCTTCTAGTGTATAAGATTTTACATCAGATTTCCTTCAGTTCAAATATTCATACCGAAAAATTCTACGATCTTTTGCCTGTTTTTCACTAAGTGTTAGGCGTTCTCGAGCTGCATGGCCGTTTGCGGTATCTAGGTACCAACAAAGCCTCGGACACAAAGAGGTTTGTTGTGTGACCGAGCGTGCATTTGCTCATCCTCACATTGTCTGATGGTGCGTTTCTGAGAAAGTTTTGAACAAGATATCTTCGACTCGGTGTGGTCGATTTCACTCAAGTCCTCTGGTGTGTATTTTGTGAAGTTGTGAGCCCTTACAAGCTCATTTCACATCGCGGATGAGCAATCGTGTATACTTCGGCTGACTTGCTCACTCAAGAAGATAGGACACCCGCGCAAACGGACCTAGATCTCGACTCACGATAACCTTTTCCTACGCTCGAACGCCTGACAACAAATCAGTCATGACGGAACCAGTCTACGACCCGGCTAATGCCGTGATAACGGTTCGGCAGTTCATCCAACACCTATGTCACGGTCACTTACTTGACATGAAACGATACGCGCAGCCACCACCTGACATACCCCAATCATTTACTGTTGCAGTGGACACTGTTGTCAGGAGTAAAAACCGCCGTCGAAGACATGAGGACCAAAGAGAAGTTTCCACCGACAATGAGGAACCCGATAAATATGGTGTCAAAAAATACTTCAGATACACGTACTCTGAGAAGACAGGGGACGATGACAAAACCGTGATGTGGTACGCTCGGACCGCGAATAATCAGTGGCGGATGAACATTCCGGACAATGCTGAAAACCCGGGCGCGGATCCGAACGCTGAGGATGAGGATGAGGATGAGGATGATCTAGAAGGTCTCCGTGTGACACATGCAGCGAATGGCCATGAATCCACCTACGAAAGAAGGAAGAGCGAGGAGTTCTGTTGTTATCGGTGGCCTGGAGATGATATTACGACCCACGATGGGAGGACGGGAGAATGGAAACGTTACTCGCTACAGACTACGCAAAAAGCTGCGAAGACTTTGGATGCGATTGTTTCGGGGGACTTGAGACTTTCAGAGCCAGATCCAGCACTGGTTGACGTGAACGATGCAATGGCTTTTGGGGACTGGGTGAAGGTTACGGAAACTATGTATGTCGACGGCGACACGCGATTCAAGATCTTGAGGGTAGAGAACGACTTAGAGATCATACCTACGAACATGAGGTTGCTGTTTCGCAAAGATGGGCCCGCCATACCTTGGACCCTAGCGACATCAGCTGAGATGCCGAAAGAGGATAAGAAGCCAGTAAAAACGAGCATTTACAGGCTCAAGGTGGGAAAGCCAGGGGATCATCAACGTCTGCTAGGCTCCATGTGGCTTCGAAGGGAAAACGAGAAGGGGGAACCGGGGACGATTTTCGAGATTATGGGTAGTGAATATTCACCTGTGAATTGGAAACAAAGCACGATCTCCCACGCCATAAACAGCACGATGGGGATTGGGAGGGGAACGTGGCATTTCCTTAGATGTCTCTATAATGTTCGAGAATTCAAGAAGATTATGCTCTGGGGTTGTGTCTCCCCAGATAATCTTCTGCTCGATGTAAGTCTTCCCTGAATTTAGGTGGCACATAGCGACTGAGGGCTAATATATGTCTAGCGTGTGGTGGCAAAGCGCTTCCCATCCCCATATTCAGTAACCGACACAAGGAACGAAAAGGTCGAGAAAGATACCAAGCGAGAGCTCGAATTGCATCAAATACTTTCGAATGATATTGATGCACCTATCGTACTCCTAAGAGGCTGGGCTCAGCGACGCGGTGAGAGAGCCCCGGTGGATCAGAGATATATTGCTTACATGGAATACGCCGAGGGTGGCGATGTTAGTGGTATAATCAACGCCTATAGCACCGCCACAACAATGGGAAAGAGGCATTGCGATGTCCCAGAGATGTTTCTCTGGCTCATGTTCGAGAGGATGATACTTGCTTGCCAGAAGGTGGAAAGTCTGGGACGTATTCATCCGGATATTAAGGTTTGTTTTTTCTTCGTTAGTGTGATGAGGAAGAGCTATTTTTCGAACATGAACTTTTGCTAATGAGTAAATAGCCTTTGAACATTTTTCTCAGAGGCAGACCGTCAACAGGGAACTATCGAGGTTATGTGCAGCCGGTTCTTGGGGACTTTGGAATACTAGACCCAATAGACAAAATTACCGGAGCTGGGACCATTGGGTGCGTATCGACTCCCTCTACAGTTTTCAATCAACATGCAAATTTTGCTAACTTCCTGTACAGCTTCTGGGCGCCTGGTATGATTCCCCAAGTTCTCAAATATGTCACTAAGACTTGGACATGCTGGCTAACCCTCTATAGAGCTGATGCGGAAACATGCGCAGATAGGCCTAGGATCTGATATATCAGGTAGAAAGATACGTGAGTAATGCCAATGCTCGAATCCATATAAAACTTAGACTGATGGCGTGCCCCAACGTTAGATGCCTTCTCAATCGCCTTGTGCATCTGGGCTGTCATGCGAAAAGAGAGCGATGGCTTGGGTCGCGATGCCAAACGTTTAACTGATCTATACGAATCCGAGAGTAAACCCAAAGGCGCAAGAAGAAGAACAGACTCGAGAGCAAACGCATCGCCGTACTCCGCACGTCTGGAAAAGCTGCTTTTGTGGTGCATGAACGAAAATCCAGAACAAAGGCCGACTCTAGAAGTTTTGCTTAAACACGTAAAAGCTGGAATTAAGAAATGGGAACGTAGAAGGCCGGGTTTTCGAGAAAAGGTTGCGAATGAATTGTCGGAATTCGATAGGATCGTGCATGAGGGGGAGCGTGAGTTTTTACTTGAGGGCACTGTCGATGTTGCTCGCATAAAAGCAAGGATAGGTGAAGGGGATGAGGATTAACGGATTTAAGAGCGCCAGATGAATGGTTTAGTCACGTGATGCCATGTGTTAGGAATATACCAAATCCTTATTCTCCGTTTTCAACGTCCCTACGCCCTGGAAGCTTTGATTCTACAAGACGAAACTTGCTCACGTTTCGCGTGGTCAGGGCCGTTTGCGGCTATCTTTGAAAGAGCACATCAACAAAGAGAACATTTGCGTTGTGTTCCTCAAATTGTCTACTCTCTAGCTTTAAAATTGATTTTGGCTCCTTTTTACTCATCAGAGAGCAGAAAAGTTATCATGTGAGAATGCCTGGGCAGTCCGACAAACGTTGATGTACTCGAATCAAAATGGCCCACCCTTCACGAGGCATTTGGACCCAATTTTTCGATACTGGCGAAACTGCGGACTTGTCTCCTGGAGAAATACCTCAAGATGTTGAGGATCTCAACACAAATGTACAGTCCCGAGTAGAGTTGGTCGAAGGATATGAATCTTTTCTGAGGAATTTGTGCCCTTTGAAGCAATTGCTAGACATGAAAGTCTATGAGCGACCACCTGATGGAATGGGCGAGGCATTTCCAGTCCAAGAAAACATCATGGTTTACAGAGAGGACGAAAGGAAAAACTTCAGAAACGCGAAGACGACGGATGACGAAGATTCCAATAATAACGGCAGAATAAAGAGATATTACCGCTACGAGGTTAGCGTGCCAGGGGATCCCACACCAAAGATATATAACTTCAGGTTGAGGGGTACGGGAAGGAGGAATGGCACTAGTGATCAACTTTAACAAAAAAAAAAAGTCTAGCAAAAGCTACGCAGCCAAGGGAACAGGCAGAACACTCCAATGTTATCAATGGCCAGACGATGATATTACCGTGATCAACTCCTCTAGTCGTAGAGTATTACCTAAAAGGTAATCCCGGGCGAGTTTGGATATATATATTGTGCTCGACGGTTTGGCGCTGCTTCCCGGAGCCGGAGTGCCCAAAAAGCCGTCGGAAAGGTACTTGATGTAGTTACGGACATCTTTAGCGCCTGCACCGTAGATGAAGATCTGTGGGCTCCTGATGTCATCGCCAATTTCGGCAGGGTTGTTCCTAGAAAGGATATCGCGAAGACATAGTAAGCTCGCGGTGAAGAAGGCCTCAGAACGGAAGAATTTGTCTCGAGTCTGGCCCACAAGGAGGACTTGAATAATTTCTATTAGAAAGCACTGTAAGCATCTAAAAGTCGCTGCGTTCCACTAGTAAGAAGCTGCTCGCAATAAAGCCCTCAATAATCCTAAAAACCGAGTCCCATATTATGTCTCCCACCTAACCCTCATTCTGCCTCTCCATCTTCCAAAGCGTCTTGATGATCTAGCGCTTATCACGTGTGCCACTGCTGGTGCTGGTTCTCCTCGTCACTCTGTCCCCACTTGCGCTCTCGATATCGTTTCCTAAGGCATTTCCTCCATACGCAGCCACCGGCGAGGCCGACTACGCCCAATACTACGACAAATACGATGACTGCTCCACCTGCATCCATGACTGATTCGATGCTTGAATAGGATGTTCGTTAGGTTTGTGAATGGGAAGTGACGTGACTTGTGTGTTCTATTCTGGGTGCGGATCTTGAGCGGGCGGTCTTTAGAGGATAGATTTGATAGTATTGCTCTGTTGTTGAAAGTTGCCAAGGTTGTATTGGTGATGGCTGTGAGATGACACGGAAGAGGGGAAGTAGTAAGTTAGGTTTATAGAGAGTACATGTGTGATATCACCGTGACACACAGGATATGAATGTCCCGCAGTGTGAATTCAAATAAATGCTGGACTTCTCCTAATTATTACTGCAATATCACATATTCTCGTTCGCGTCCCCAGCTGATACACCGTGAATCTAATAATACCATGTGAACACGACCCATACTACTACAGAGCTCGAGAGGACTATATATCCCAGGCTACATTATTTTACACTTCAATTGGGGGCATGCCGTACGTGCCTCGACCTATCCGTGACAATGTTGAGGGCTTCGGTTGATGGTCCTGTGGGATTCCGAGGTGGCGGTAGGGAATGGGTCGCTGAAGCCGGGGGTGATGGCGTAGTAGACCATGGGGACCGTTTCTACCAGTGTTATACGCGGCGGGATAAAAAGGAGGCAATATCGCATCCTTCGCAAGTGTCGCTACACCCATCTTCCCCTTTCTTCATGACCACAGCCGTGCAAGAGTCTCCAGTACAATCAACAGGCTCGCATGAGCATTGCTTGTCGTCACGATCCCCCATCCTGGTACATTGTCAACACAAGTCAGAGGGTGTAGCAGTGGTACATTTACTTACGAGTCCGTGCAATCCCAATTATCGGTCTGAGATGAATTCGTGCTTGTAGGCGGCAGATTGGTTCGTGTTGCAGTTAAAGCTCCGCTTCCTGTGCTAGTACCACCCGATTGTGAACTACTTTGAGACACAGGGGTTGACTTGGTAGATGAAGAGAAACTAGAAGAGGGAGACGACTCAAAGCTGGACGTGGAAGTTGTTGTCATACTTATGGTCAACGGCTCCCCTAGGCAGTCTGCTAGGGCTGTATCATTAAGCTCTCTCTGGGTAGTGTCCATTAAGCTGAAAAAGCAGTCCTGTTCTTCACTCCAATCGTCGGATACCTCGGGGTGTGGAAACATGGTGCCACTTGGTGTCGCTATAGTACTGCCATAGGTCGACGTTGTACCAGTTCCCGAGCATGCCGTCTGTGTGGAACATTCGGTGATGAAACTCCTAGTGACTGTCCCAGATATGATATTGGTGGCCTTGCATCTTGCAATTGCCGTAGCAGAGCAACTTGAAGAACTCGACGAACTCGATGGTGTCTCCTCAGACGCAGCTGAAGATACCGCCCGTGATGGACTAGGTTCGCTGGGTTCGTTTGGTCCGGGACCCGATGATGCAGAATATCCTTTGAGACCTGGGAACCGTGTGAAGTCCATCCAATCTGGTAGATTTCCTTCGATGACAGGAAATTCCACGTTGCAGGCTGCATCCACTACGGTATCGATCATCTTGTTCGCAACGTCCAGCACGGCTCCAATCAATCCACCAGACTTGGGTTTAGGCACCAGGTCACATTTATCTTTCGGTAGCTCCACCTTGGCAAACACCACAGCTGTGCTGTCATCGTCACCCTCGTTTTGCTTAACCCTCTGTGTTGAGACGGCGCTTAGATCCGTGATCTTAGGGATATATATGTCCCTTACAGAGACAATAGTTTCGAGCCAACTAGGGGTGGGTTTGGAACAACTTGTGAACAAGGGACAAAGTAGGGCGCTAGATGTTGGTGTGGCCACAGGAGTTTGGTAGAAGAACGATGACGGCAGAGGAGGTACGTTTGTAATGGTCGGTTTCCACGAGGTTTGATTAAGGGTACTAGACGGAGCTGTCGGCTTGGTTGTCTGTATCCCTGTAGATTGTGTCGAACTCGAAGGCATTCCACTAAGACCAGTTTGTGATGTGGTGCTGGATGCGAACACGGGTGTTGAATTCTCTAGGCTTTCTCCACCTGTGGACCCTGGGATTTCAGTTCTGTTTCCGACAGGGCTTGACGCGAATCTGGAGGTTTCGAAAACTGTGGTAACACTGAACAAAGGTAACGTTAGAAAAATTTCTCAAGGTAAGATATTTACAACACTTGCCTGCTAACAATCCCTGTAGAGTCGATGAACGATGTTGGAAGATGCCAAGTGTATGTAGAGTTAGAGACGTGGGTACTATTCGATGTATGCGTTGACATGGCAAGCGCCGTTGACGAACTTGAAGAAATGCTTGTAGACAAGGACCATCTCGATCCATCGGAATGCGTGATAGAAGCCTGCGTGGACGTACGATTCGTCGCATTCGAACTTTGAAGAGCTGCCAAGCTTATCGTTGGAACATCAGGAGCACGCTGATACAGATCGCGTAGGCTGGTCGTGATTGATCTTTTCTGTACTGAACCACGCCACTGATCATCAACATATATAAGTTGACTGTCTTTCTGGTAGGTTGGCATGTGTTCCAAGCATCCATTACTCTTAATCTTGGTCTGTTGTCGTCTCAACATCCAGGAGCCTGCGTGATGAGTTATTATCTGAGCTTCGTTATTATCATCTGATAGGGTCGAGATAGCTAATGCCATGAAAGCATATGAGTCAGCATTAAGAGGACCGTATTTGGTGTTCCGTGCCCTGTGAATGCTCTCCCAACCATACCCATCGTCTTCCAGTCCCCCATCACTGGTGCGTAAAGTATCATATGTCTCTCCAATTTTCTTCGATGTAATGCAGTGGGTCATCTGAGATATTATGTAAGTATACCAAGGCCGCATTTCGGAATACAAAACAGTAGAGCCAATCACCTCGTGTACCAGGGTATGATCGAACATATCGTAGTAGTCTACTTCAAATTTGCCAAGCTTCAGGATTTTGGTGCAAATATCTTTGAAGCTCTTCTGATATCTCATCCAGATCTGCTCACGTTGTGGAAGTATCTGGTATTTCTTCGCATCGATCCGTCTGCTGGTCAGAGAGCGAGTTTCCACATAATTGGCAAGTGGTTAACAATCTTACCTTTTCCATTATGCAGAGCTGTATTGTCTGTCTGACACCTTCGAGAGCTTTCGTGATGCCCAGGATTTTACCTTTCCGACAGCCGTTGTAATCTTTGGCGCTTAATGTCCAACCTTCTTCACTCCTCTCGTTATCTTCCCATCCACTCTCACTATTGCCAGGTGTTACCTGCTTTAGGCGACTGAGGTCACAGTAGACCAACTGTTCAAGGTATCAGGAGCACGATTCAGCATAGACAGTGACCTCAGGAGGCAGGCTGATGAGTACTTACAATATCTGTAGGTTTCAAAGTCTCTACTTCCTCATGGGTTGCCATGAAGGTTCCTTGTATCATTTCGTCATTGCCGGTTTTTGAGGGTCGGAAGTTGTCGCGGATGTATTCGAAGTTGTCTGTCTTCTCGTCAATGAAAATCCTGTTATATATCATACTTTTGAGATGTACTTTTAACCACACTGTATCGTTGATTCATTGACCAATGACCTCTGCTGTCCCCAAAAATCCTGCCGACAAGATATTTGGCTTCGGAGTCAGGGAATGACCACTGTGAACCTGCGGGGGCATCACTCCTGGATGCTTCACTCCCTATCACTTCTAATGCGGCATCGACCATAGAGAAGGCAGAAGTGAAACTTCTGTCAAGCAGATCCTGATACTCTATTATGATATGGTTAGCTTCGGCTAGCATTATCGTTAAAGAGATGGTTGCAGCATACTTGTGCATGAGGCTGCATCGTAGTACAAGGCAGCTTGTGCAACTAGGGCGAAGGTCGAAAAGAGAAGACACAACGCATGGTAATGTGAATAAGACATGGATACTAATCGAGTAGTGGCGTGGTGAAAGCTCTAAGGTGTAAATCTAGAGATTTGTCCTTAGCCTCAAATTTCTTGGGATATGTATTGCGTGCAATAGAGACGATGCAGTAAAATGTAGAATCTATATCTATGGGCGGAACTGGATCTTACGCTTGAAATAGAAACCCACAGCCTCGGCGACTTTAAGGAGAAGAAGCGCCACACGTTTCTGCGCCGTAAAGTGAAGGACAGATCAGTGTGTTGTGCCGCCATCTCGCGACCTGAGTCTCGGTCATAAATCCTCTCGGATCCTGAGGACACTTTAATCTAGACCGAACCCCTGGGCGTAGGTTATACCCCTTAGTAGTTGTACGTACTAGAGTTGTTTCAGTCCAACACATTTGTATCATTTAGGGAATGAAGGAGTGAGGCAGCAACCAACGCCGTGCTGAGCCGCAAGATGATTCAATCCAGCAGCCGCTACGCCACCGGTCCTAGGAATTCTGTCCGTAGGCCGAGTTTGAAGTTGAACTCAGCGGTGGCTTCGCCGCGAGCAATAGTTTCATAGTGGGGCCCTTAAATGCGGCGCATATGCACGATGACATCTTCCGCAAAAGAAGGAAGAAGCAAGATGCACTGCATCAACAAAGGGTGGCCTGAGTAGCTTACTTAGGCAATCGTTACCCCAAATGGAATACTGTCAGAGGGCTCATCAAACGCACTGGAGGCAAACCGTGATCAAGATGCACGTACATGAAATTAAAGAGTATATGTTGACTACGATACATCTGGCCTCCCTGATTAAACCACACAGGACCGTTTTTTCAGCTTCCATGGCCAGCTAATACCCTTCGGCAGCGGAGTCCACACAAGGTAGCTTCTGACGATGAAGTTCGACAACTTGTTATGGGAATCATGAGAAGGCGAAAACATAACCCCACATCTCCATCCAACGTCGACGCCTGTATCTGTATCGGCAGATGCCATTGGTGGTGTAACTGGGGGGCGAACAATCTGAAATGAGTGTGTGGAGCCAGTTGTCAGCATCTCATCCACGCCTCGACAGAAGAGGTCACCGGTGTGGGGATCAAGATGAGGGTGTGGAAATCGTACCACAAAGAGCCTAGGCGATTGGCTTCTACCAGTGGCAATATAATCAAGGGATGAAAGAATGGCCTTATATGTTTGACTCATGCATATCGGTCCCTGTATAAAGATGGAGATATGATCGAGCTGTGGTGCACTGGCTGGATTAAGCAAGCATGAGACCATACCGAAGGAATCTGCATCGAACGGTATTGCGCCTATACTCGCAGGTGGTGCTTCCCGGCATTGCCAGTGAAGATGAATCGATCGGAGGGATGCAAACCGTTCGCGGAGAATGTTACGTTTGAAGTCCGGAAGTGTCCTATTCTGGAGAAAGACGAAGGTGTTCCGTGAATACAATAGATCGATTCCTTCTGAGTATCTTGAATGGAAACAATTAGCCACATCCCTGGTGAAAGAAGCCTTCAATGTGTAACGTACATCAGACGACAGGATTGAAGGAGAGCTATGATGCTCAGCTTATGCCTCTTTGTCGAATTCTTAGCCTCAACATATGGCAGCAGCGCAATTGTGTCCTGGACAGAGTTGCCATCAATCAATCAGGATCAATTTTGACGCTGTGATTGATTTGATTGATACTCAGAAACCTCAGAAACTTGATTGATTGATTGATGGTGATTTTGGGGGCGTTTTGATTGACGATTGATTGATTGATTGATTGAAAAATCGCTTGGAGATGATATTTGTGTGCAGAGAGCTAGAGAGGCTCATCCCACTGCGATACCTGATAGGTCTCTTGTATCTCGAGCTCTGAGAGCTCTACTAGGTCCTCTCCGTCGGCCGTCTCCTGGGGCGGAGAGTATCCAGCTCTCAGCCAGCTCCGTACGCAGGTGATTGTGGAGAGCAATTGAGGGCTCATTTTTCGACGTTTGGGCTCCATCATATCGCCAACCTCGGAGAACACTCTCTCACAGTAACAGGAGGACGCTGGGATCGACAGGAGATCAATGGCCAACTGAGAAAGGCGGGGATATGTATCGCGGAGAGATAGCCAGTACCCAATAGGATCTGTACGGTATGTGTGATCCTTAGGGACGCTCAATTCGTTGTGCCACCAGCGATCAAATTCGTCAGTACTATTAAGAGGGACTACGGTTTCAGCTCTTAGTGGCCTAACGTGTAATTCGGCGTAGTCGTCAATATTGTTAACGCGTTTTAATCGTTTACGCGGAGGAGAGTTGACAGGGCAGGGATCCTCTGATTTGTACTTAGCCTAGAGCTCTTGGAATTGCTTGTTTGCTTTATTAAGCTATACTTTGTACTCTCTAGTCCATGAGTTTACAAAGTAATATTTGTAATACGGGTGGAGGACTGTAGAGGCGTAATAAACTGGCGTTTCTTCAAGCAGCGTGTAATACTTTGAGAGCTTTGTGTGAGCTGCCGTTACGTTGATTTTCAAGTGGTCCTCAGGAGCGTCAAGCTCATTAAAATTAACGCTTGAAAAGCCCTTAACAAGCTGCTCAAACTGAGTGAGGAGGTACTCAAAAGTAGGATATACCTCGTAAATCGCTCCAAAACGGCCAGAGTCGCCGCGGCCTTCGAGTCTCTTTGTAGCCTCCTTCAAGGGCTGAAGGACTTCAATATATTGATTAATTGTAGCCCAATCAGCAGCGCTAAGGCCTTTGGTGGGAGCTCCGGCGTCAATAGGAGCCTTGCCGCGCGCACGAGCTGAGGACTTATCCCTCAGCGCTTTCTCCGCCCTGTGATCAATGAGGGCATCAATTGGGCGGTGGAGAAGGACTGCTCTCTCCATAAAATCAAGGTAGCTGTTCCAGCGCGTAACGACAGGCCTGATAGGCTCTAAGAGCCGCGCGGGCTCTCCTGCCTCGCGCGTTAACCGCTGAAAGTCGTTGAAAAGGTCATGCTGCTGAGGCGTTGATATTGAGTGTACGACGTCCACAAGGACTCCAATGGGGCCCTTCTCTCGCCACTCGCGCAAGTATTTCTCCTCTACTCCACGCTGCGACGCGTCGTTGTTAAAGGCGTCTTTGTCGGCTCCAAATATTACTGTTTGCCCTACCAAATTGAGCGAGTGAGGACAGCAGCGGAGGCGCCGGTCCTGCGGGAAAAAGCCGTAATAATTGCCTAGCGCGTTGACAGCCGTATCGTTATTTGTCGCATTATCAAGCGTGAAGTACCCAATTGAGTTGCTGTCAATGCCAAAGGCCTCTAGCGTTTTAATGACAACTTCAGCAACTCTCTCGCCTGTATGCGCGCCACTGAGCTGAGGGAGGGCGAGGGGCAGGTCGCAGAGCTTGCCGCGACTGTCAACGTAATGAGCGACAAGCCCACAAAACGCCCTCTTGCCGCCCTTTATAGACCAGCCGTCAAAGCTGATATGAACCTTACTAAGCGCGCAAGAGAGCTTACTTTGCACCTGAGGCTGGAGATTTGCGTACAACCTTAGCAGAAAGGCAGCGACGCTTGTATGGCTGCGGAAAGTAGCTAGCTCAGCCTCCGGGTTGGCAGCGCGCAGGAGATTTCGAAAGGATGGCGTTTCCACCTCGCGCAGTGGGTGATTGTTCTCAGCAAGCCAGCCAACTATAGCGAGTCGAAAACGCTGTTAATTGAAGTTTCCAAGGGCGTTGGACACCTCCTGCGACACACTAACGCCGCTGCTCATGAGAGCAGCGAGAGTACGCTGCCCTGACTCTAGCTGAGTTGGCTGCTTGCCTGGGCGAAGGTGCCCATGGCCAGGTCGTCGCTGCTCTACGTGGCTCCACGCCGCCGTCGTCGAGCTCGTGGTCTCTAGTATCCCTCTGGTGCCGGGCACCCTGTGTATGTGGCAGTAGCGGCAGACGAAGTATATATGCCGCATGTCCGCCCGGAGCGCGACGCGATATCCATGGGTGTAGAGCACTGATTTCTTGAACCTCTGCGTACGCAGAGGCTTCGTATACAGCGGCAGCCTCGCCCAGTTGATCCCGTCGAAGTTATCCGCAAAACGAGCGTCGAATTCGAGCCCAGGGCTGTCGGGGCCAGGTGAGGAGGCAGCTGAGGGAGTAGTGGCAGCTCGAGTTAACGCAGCTCGAGCTGTCGGCGTCGGAGTTTCTGATGGCCCACGAGAGGGCGTTGACGCGTTCGACGGCCCTGAGAGCGTCGCCTCAATTAAGGGCAGAGCCTCTGCGTCGAACGACGCGGCGTTGAGGTTCCGGAGCTCAGTCTCGAAGCTCTGGCTGCTCTGAGTTTCTAGTAGCTCCTGGGCGCTCTGTGAGTTGAGCGCGACGACTGGAGGCACCGCTGGCCTTGCCACTGTACTCAGAGAGCTCTTTTTACCCTTATTTCGTAAGCCCGGGGCCATTGTATGAGTGTGGAGGGGAGGGCGCGAGAGAGCGTCAATAGAGAGGGCAAACGCGATAAATTTAAGGTGTACAGCTAGCTAATTACCCGATTAGGAAATCGCTTAAAACACTAAAAACGCGTAAAAATCGCTATATTTGTCAATTTTACAGCTTCAAAAAGCCGTCTTAGCGTTAAAAACAACGTTAAAAAGGATCAATATGATCAGGAAGATCAATCAGGAGAAGGGCCCTAATCCTGATTGAGGCAAAATTTGTACGGGAGAAAGATTGAATTGATTGATAGGATCAATCTGACGAAAATTGGGCCCTGATTGATCTCCTGATTGATTGATGGCAACTCTGGTCCTGGATCGTTCCGATGTGAACGGGAAAATCTGTCGCTAGTGTGAGAGAGTTCGTATCGTCGAGCAATTTATGCGTGAGATGACCATTGTCACGATACAAAGCGAAGTGATGGCCACCCAGGGCATATGCCCAGATCAAGAGTCGAATCTCCGTGGGCAGACCAAGGAGTTCGGTCCGTAGCGGTGTGGAATGGATACGTATTCCAGACCTTTCGCCTTCCGACATTGAAAGCTTCCGAGGTCGGGCTCGAGGCAGCGCTGGCAGTTCCAAGTCTTGGTGATGATAGTAAAGATTGCGTTGTTTTCGTTCGTTTCTATCCCTCCTCAATCTCAGCAAATGGCCTCCGCTATCATCCCATAAGTCAGTCAACCACTGAGTAGACCTGTCCATTGAGTAAAATGTCGGGTTGTGTATTGGATGATATCGGAAGGAATTGTTCTGGAGACGCGATCTCGAGATTATAGGCAAAAATAATAGCGATAGACTGTTTTCTAGCGCTCCACGGTTAGAAAAAAGGTTGGATTAAGAATGCGAAATCTGGACTGTGCCGTTGTTGCTTCCTCTTTTCTTTGTAAAGAAAGAAAGCGGTTGTACGGGAGTTGAGGCGTGGTTTGTGTCTACAAAGTCTGCCTTGTGGAGCGTGACGATTACGGCGCGGTTTTTCCATTGAGGCTTGGGGCTGATTTCCAAATTGAAGTCCGAGGTTCATACGAGCCTAACCTAATCCTAGCTAGCACCACCTCCGAGGCCGTGCGTGCCGCGAGGATCTCGGAGCTTTGACCCTCACCTTAACTTTCACAGAGTAACGCGCCCTCGATCGCGCCCGAATACACCCAATCTGTCACCATGACCAGCATCGATGATCTGTTCAAAAGCGCTCCTACAAAGCGCAAATTCGAAAACCCGACCTCGGCTGACCCAACACAAGCCTACAAATCCGCAAAGCTCTCCTCCAACAGCGATGTTAAGCGCGCCTCGCACGCCTCCATAGCCGACGAACAAGACGAAGAAGACGACGAGGAAGCAGGGCCCGCACTACCGCCGGATTTGGAGGGCGTCGAAGATGGCGACGATGAGGAGGGAAGGTTCTTCGGCGGCGGCATAGATGAGGATGCAAAAGATGCTATGGATTATCTGGATACGCAGGATGGCGACGAAGCGATTGGGGAGGAGAAATATGATTTGGCGTGGCTGAGGAAACTGGCGCTGGGGTTTGAGAAGAAGGTCAACAAGAATTCGTCGTTGCGCGCAAAGTAGGTAGCTCACCAGCCTGTTTGCGCTCAGCCTTGCTAACTCTGCGTATCTAGATACGAAGATGATGCGACAAAATTCATGGAATCGGAAGGCGATCTGGACGAGGCGATAAAGGGTCTGAGCATACTGTCAGAGCACTCGGAATTTTACGACGAATTCGCGAAAACCGCCGCTGCGACGAAATTGGTCGAATTACTGGCGCATGAGAATACAGATATTGCAATTGCGGCTATTGAGATCATATCAGAGCTTACGGATGAGGACGTGGAAGCTGAGCAAGAGCAATGGGATGCGTTGGTTACGGCGCTTTTGGAAGCGGACCTTCTCGGCCTGCTCATCTCGAATTTTGGGCGCTTCAACGAAGGCGATCAGGCAGATGCATCGGGCGTATACCACTCACTCAGCGTCATCGAGAATCTCCTCTCACAGCCCGCAAATACAGATATCGTTGGGAAGGAGATGAAGCTCCTCACATGGCTGCTAAACCGCATCCAAGAACAGGAGAAACCTACGACACAAAATAAACAGTACGCCTCGGAGATTCTTTCCATCCTTACGCAGTCTTCACGGCCAAACCGCAAGCGCGTCATTGAAGCCAACGGCGTGGAGCTCATTATGACACAGCTAGCACCGTACCGAAGAGAGGATCCAGAAAAAGAAAGCGAAGAGGAGGAATACATGGAGAATCTGTTCAATTGCTTAACGTCACTCGTCGACGAACCAGACGGTAAAGCAAAGTTCCTGGAAGCGGAAGGTGTAGAGCTGTGCCTGCTGATGGTGCGGGACGGTAAAACAAGCAAATCACGCTCCTTGAAAGTGCTGGACCATGCTTGCGGATATGCAGAATTTTCACCTCCAGCCGACGAACCACAAACAAATGGCAATAGCTCAAAAGGCAAGGGGAAAGAAGCAGTGCCTGGTACGTGCACCCCCATCTTACACATTCCCCAAGCCATCTATTCATACTAACATCCGCGTATAGAACCCTCAAACACCGCCGAACCCATCTGCGACCGACTCGTCGAAGCCCGCGGCCTCAAACCACTCTTCAGCACCTTCACCAAAACCAAAAAACACGACCCCTCTACCACCGAACACATCCTCGGCCTCTTCGCCTCACTCCTCCGCTCCCTCCCCGCAAACTCCGACTCCCGGTTCCGCGTCCTCGCAAAATTCCTCGAAAAAGAATACGAAAAAATCAAAAAGCTCGTTGCGCTACGGAGAGACTACGCTACGCGGGTTAAGGCGTTTGACGAGAGACTTGAAGAGAGAAAGAGAGGGCTTAGTGATGAGGAAAAGGAAGGGATTGATTTGGAGAACACGGCGAGTAGGCTCGACGAGGGCTTGTATTGCTTAGAGAAGGTGGATGCTGTGCTTGCGTGGTTGGTCGCTGAGGATGATGGCGCGAAGGGGGCGATTGTGGCGGCGTTGGGGGAGAGGGACGAGGGGTTGAAGGATGTGAGGAGGACGTTGCAGGCGCAGTTGGATGGCGTGCTGGAGGTTGAGGCGAGTGAGAGGGAGATGCTCGAGACGCTTATTGCGTTCCTGCAGTAGATGGTCAGGCTTTTGTGGGGGACGAAGACTTTGTCTGGCAGTGTATAAAAGCAGCGAATATCCGGCTTGTATAAATAATACCATTCTATATTGCGGTACTAGGAGTGCTGTGTATAGCCATTCGCGTCCTGTAGACCTGTGGTGCACATTTGTATAGTCTAAACCAACGTAAGATCCATCTACGATACCCTACAACGCCATTCCATATATTCCAAAAGTTCCTTAAATCAGATCAAATACCAACATAACCATCATAACACACAACGTATACTCCTCCGATTCCCTCCATCAACCACGATCCATCTCCATCTTTTCCCAACCCATTGGCAACCCAAGTTCAAACCCCTCTGACCTCTATCCTCGGCCCGAGTATACCATCCCCACTCTCCAGTCGGTTCCCTTCCCACTCCAATCTCTCCCCAACTAATACTTCACCCCCAACCTCCACCCAACCCTAACCGCACGACTCCAAACAAAGCACCCCAAGCCCAAAACATAGCACCCAAACGTCCAAACCACAACGCCCCAATACGCGCCTCCCGCCCTACTGATCAAGCTCCCCGCAATCGGGATGCCCGTTAAGGTGCCGAACGACACGATCGTGTAGCAGGTAGCGTAGTACCTTCCGTACTCGTTTGTGTCGCAGAGCTGGCCGACGCAGACGGGTGTGAGGGAGATATTGGAGCCGGAGGCGAAGCCGAAGATGAGGGCGTAGAGGATGGAGAGGGCGCTGATTACGGGGGCGGTGGCGGTGGAGGAGGGGAGGATGGAGGCGGGGAGCCAGAGGGAGAGGGTTGTCGCTGTGCAGAGGGCTAGGGCGGCGATCATGCTGGTGCTGTGTTAGCATTTGTTTTACTCCATGGAGAACCGTACTGCGTATCAGTGGGAGAGTGAAGAGTGGGAGAGTGAACAGTGGAAGGATATCTCAGGGATGTACGCACCTATTAAATCGACCAAGCTTATCAGCCATGTACCCCGAAGCCAGGCGTCCGAAAAACGACCCCCCGTTGAAGATAGCGAGGATCTGGTACGAGAGACCGGGGGATAGAGCACCGGTGGATGTAGCGAATGAAGTCAGGTAAGTGATCGGGACGAAGAGAGCCCATTCCTGTATCCAAACGTCAGCTTCCCAGTTCCATATTCCGTTAATCAATCCCCTAACACGAGCTTTATATTTCTCATCCGTCCTCCCCATCCAAGGTCGTGAAAGTCGAAAGATAAACTTACCATTAAATAAATCCCCACCGTCAGCAGCAAATAACTCTTATCCCTGAAGATCTTCAAATCAGGCATGACGCTCTGGCCCTCCTTACCAGGCAACCGGCGCCGAATCAACGCCGTAGCAACACAGCAGCATGCCACGAAGATGAACCCTATGATTCTCGTCGCCCATGCAAAGCCCACCATGGGGAAAAGCTTCTGTAGAGAAAGCGGGAAGATTACGCCGCCGACTGAACCACCCGCTGCGGCGATACCGGTGGCGTTTCCGCGCTTGAGGAGGAAGAAGTGGGAGACGGCGGAGAGCGCGGGCGTGAAGATTAGAGAGGTGCCCGTGCCGCCGAGGACGCCAAAAGTTAGCATGAAATGCCAGTATTCTAGTGTTTGTCAGTCTATATGAAGGTGAATGTGAGTCATGGTGGAAGAGATGGCGTACTCGTGCAGAGGCCCAGGAGAAGCATGCTCGCAGATATGCATATACTCCCAGCTAGAACGAGGAGGCGGGGTCCGTGGGCGTCGAAGATGGGACCGATTTGGATGCCGCAGAAGAAGGCGAGAAAAACGTAGACAGAGAAGATCCCTGATGCAGACGTTAGTGTTTGACAGGAGAGGACGAGTATGTGAGGGCGATCATGTGTCGCACAATCAAAGAGACCCACAGCCAATGGTTGACTCATTGTATTCCTTGAGTTGGTGTTCGCTGAGGTATTGATGAACTGCGCGAGGGTCAGTGAATTGTTGGAAGGGATCTAGCGGCTTTCAGAGCTGCAATGCATGAGCAATGAGAAGTTTAGTGGAATTGAATTCGGTTGTATTGGAGGCGCTTTGAGCAGGCCCACAGGTGGTAAAGAAACAATGTCAGGAGAAGAGAGAATCACAAAAGTGAAAACCGTGGAACCACCGCCTATTTTATCCGACCAAGCCCTAGAGGTCTAGGATAAAAACCGCATGACAAAATAACATCAAACTGACGACTGAAAAGACTTGGTACAGGAATCTGGTGTAAACTTGCACAGGAAATAACTCATGGAAAACGCACAAAGCATACCGCAGGAACGCGAGATCCAGTATGGATCTAGAAAAGAGGGCAGAAATGACAATATCCAACGCCGGAGTCAATAATGGGAAAAAATATCCGAGTGGAACAATGCACTCACAAATGCCGACCGTATTCATCATCCCAAAAGCCACAATCGTTCCGAAGAAACTGCCCAAGACGACCAAACAAGCAGCCCATCCGCCTTCGGGATACCCACAGCTCTCATCATCTCCATCATGGAGTGAAGATACACGCCTGGCTTCGTTCACCGACCTCGATTCATCGTCGATAACTGTGGGAGGCAGTCCTGGCGCGCTGCCTTTGAAGTCGATGCTCATTCGTCAGACTTTGCGCTTATCGATAATACAAAACGACGCGGGCAAAAGAATGACAATAAGCGAGATGTAGCGAGTAATTCTTTAGAAGCAGGTGGTAGGGCTAGGCGTGGTATGATATACTCTGCAGGAGGAAAGCATGATAGTATGGGAATACCTGGAGATATATATTGTGTGGATGTCGATGATGAGGGATTGAGCCATGACTGAAAGTATTGGTCACTAGCGCGTGTTAACCCGTGGACGCGGGCTTCCGCGTGAGGGCTGGACGCTGCGGTATGCCGAAGGTCGGACTGCGCCGTTATTCCGACGGTTGGTACTCCGATTTTGCACTCGAGGAGGTTAGTGCTCGGAAAGAGACTGGATGCTAAAATTTTGGCAGCGAGCCTTGCGCTCCTGAGGTCACTGCTAGCTTTTGTAACAGCACGAGAGCTCTGGTAACAAGTGAGCCGAAAGTTTTGCCCGTAAATCATCAACGTCCTTCTCAGCAAAAGGATTGCCGAAGCGATGTAGAAGCTCATGCGCATAGGCACCGGGGTAAACATCAGATAGCAGGCCTTCAGCAGTATGCACAGCTCCTAGGCGCTCTCCTTTGAGCGTCCAAAGCAGGCTCATCAAACGGCGGTTGCCGCACTCGTATTCTGGGCCGGACATGGCTAGATAGCCATCGCCGAAGATCTCTGCATATAGCGGGTTGTGAGGCGTATACTCAAAGGCGGCGGACAGGACAATGACGACACCCCGCTGAATCCATCGGTCTTCAGCATCACCTGGCGGTGCCTTGTACCAGGCCTTCAGCAAATTTTCGGCTTCGATGTATGGGAAGCATGGGTTTTGTACTGCAGAGGGCTGACCAGGAACTGTTGCTTGGAGCTCACTGTCCGCATAGCTCTCGTGGATAGTCGGTGACGTCGAGCGCGATCTCTTCGAGGTATCCGTCGACGGCCTTGACTGGTAGCTGGCCAAGGAAGATGCCGATGGCACGCGGACATGACGGCAGCCATGTCGGACACGCTCCTTGAGGCTCACTGAATGTTTGGTGACAAGTACTCCTTCGCTAGATATAGCGTCCTGGGAAGCATTCTGCGTGTAGACAGCGTCCGACGTCGAAGCTGCGGAGGCAATTCGCGATTGCGGAAGGTATTTAGCCTCTGTCACGCACATGCCATTGCATTCAACCGACGCCGCAATGCTGAGGATATCGTTCTCGTTAGAAATATGAGCCGATGACGAGTCTATGGTGCTGTGTGGCGGGTCCACAGCACTAGTAGCATAGCTATTGCTCGTCGGTGCAGTGGTTCGATCGCCAATCGCAGGGACATGAATGTCGGGATAATGTTGGAAGACCTCGAGGGGAGATTGTTGTATGCTGTCTGCTTTGGCCTTGCGGCCGGTCTTGAAAAACTTCTTGATATCGCGCTTGATTAGCTTCAAAGTATCCCGGAAGGAGATACGGGTAGCAGGAGCGTTCATTCTGAGATTTGAAGGATTCGAAGTGGTGAAGAGTGGAATTTTGGGTAATCAGATGGAAGGAACACAGTTGAGGTTGCGTGTCGAGAGAGGATGGAGGAAAGGAAATGACGGTTAGACGGAGCCGGAAGGGGAGAGATTTGTAGCAGGAAGCGTGATGCAAGAAGCACAGACCAGTGTAAATGGAGAAGAATTCGGTCATCCTGAGCCGTTTGGAGAATTAGTCACTAAATGCATAGCGCTAGCCCGTCAGTGAAAGAAAGCTGAATAAAGGAAAGAACCCTCAAAGTTTCCACTCCAACGGCCCTGGGATCCCCATCACAGCGTCTTCAAACCACGCACCAACTGTCCATGGGCGAATATCCTGAGGCCAGTATTTATTCGCCGAGTCTGCTTCTCCCTGAGACTCGGTGGTCTTATGCACTGTGATCCAGCAACCTCGCACACGAGGAGCAGACATATCAATAGGGAAGGAACGCCAAAATTCCGTGCCGGCCAGAAGAGCTTCCTCGTTTGCGGGGTTGATGTCATAATCGTCAATCTTACCGTTCCCATTGCTTTCCCTCTCAAGCTCTGACTTCACTGCCTGCTTGTGGCCTTCTGCTTCAGGAATTGGTGGTTGCGCATGCATCGTGCTCATTGGCATCCATTTTGAGCTAAATGGCATTGAAGGTATCCATCGAAATGGCTGAAGTGTGCATGCGAAGAAGGGACGCACGTTATCGCCTTCTTCACTCCCTGGAGGATAGACTGCTATATCGAGAGTCTCTGGTGGTGATTTTCCGGCTGGAGTGGGTGGTGCAGAGAAGTGAAAGCGCGCGAGATGCTTTGGGATGTTCCAGTTCAGCCGGCCATTGTAGGTAGTTGTTCGCTGTGAGACATATATGCGGCATATTCGGAGAGCCTTTCTGGGTATCTCAGGGGGGCCACCATCTGGTGAAGGGACCGTGAAGTCTCCAGGAATGAGCATGAGCTCATCATATGGACCTTTTCATTTATTAGCTCAGTACCCTTGATCAGACATTTATCAAAAATAATGTCCCTGTGCTTACACAGCCGAAGCTCAAACAAGCAACTTACCAACCGGCGTATCCTTGTATCTCACAACTATGATGATCCCTAAACCTCCTTTGAAGTCGCCTTGTCCTAAGCACGGTTCCTCGAGCGTGCTGTAGACTCCTTGAGGCAGTTCTCGCAGAGTCAAGAACATCCAATAGCATTCCGATTTGGTAGACCAGGGTGCAGGCGAGCGCGACACAGGGTGTGAGGCTTTCCTTCTCTCCATTTTTTAAGGCACGGCTTGTGAGCAGATATTAGAGCTGAGGATATGTCTGTTGATGTGTGAGATTGTGAGGCGTGGCGGCGAAAGCTGGTCGTGTTAGGTGAATAAGCGGGAGCGCGGCCCAAGCTCGGAAGGCACAAAGCGTCGCAGACGTGCACAGCGTACGGTGCACAATGTTTAGCACATCAGCGAGAGGCAGAGCACTAAAAAGAGGAGATGAACCAAAGGGCGCCGGCCTGTGAGGAGGGATCGATCAAACTTCGGGTGCATGTGCACATTGCTCTCCACGCGTCTGGTCGCACCGAGAATTCCAGATATTCGTGGCTCTGCATTCTTCCAAAACTTTTCTGCATCGCGAGCCTTTTCCCTCTCCTTGCTTATAACTTTAGAGAATCTAGATACAGCATCTTACCCAGGCTGGAGTCAGTACCAAGTCACGTGAGCGCGCGCTCACCCCCGGCCGCGCTGACGTCACGAATGCTGTCCGAAACACTTGCATTCAACCCGTCTCACGCTCTCGTCTAGTTCTATCCCATTCCAATTCGAGCAACCGAGCTCAGTATTTCACATGCGCTAAAGACACGATCCTACATTTCATGAAAAGGAAAGCGCAACCGAGGAATTGAAGGCTGACAAGGAGAATGTCTCCATGCTCGCTCAACAAGAGTTCGAGCTAATGCGTTGGAATCCTCGACACGTCTGAAAACACTTGCAATCACGATATATTCAGGACACGCCCGGGTCCGATCGAAGCTCGACGCCAGATTCCCTGAAAGCGTTGGGTTGACTGGAAGGATCATGTTAATAATACACCGCGCTCATTCAGTAATCCTCGATCCAAACAAGTGAGAGACCCGCGTGCCACGCCGTCAGACCGTCCCTCGTCGCTATTCCAAATCCTCAACTGCACAAGCCGTGAATGCGGAAGATGCACGGACAAGTGGCCAGCACGTGACAACGGCTACTCGAACCAATTCTACTCTCATTTCGATTCACACGGTCAAGACGTGTACGAATCCGGTATGCCACAAAGCCCTCCAAAGAAAAAGAACGCTGTCGCAACAAGTTCGAGTGGACGACCGGAAAAGGGAGCAAAACATGACTGAGCAGAATCTTCCACCCTCTCAACCTATGTCATTATAGACTACGCGAGGGTGGATCGGCGCACGAAAATGAGGGCCTCCAAATCAGTCACGAAAAGGCAGGAAAATTGATGAAACCCTTCCCCCCTATAGGAGATCTCGAGAACAGTGATGAGAGCGACTTGACATAGAGGCCGAAAATAGGGTTGAGTTGGTGGAATTTTTCGATAAAGAGAGCCTCCCACTGACTGATAATACAACACTTTGTTTGGGTGTTCCCAGAGGTCGCGTCAGCAAGGATATAAATATTCCGTGGCATGCACTTGAATTGGCGCATCTCGAGGAGTGGGAAAATATAGTTCCACAAACAAAGGTGAAGAGGGATGAGTGCCACGCAAGAGTGTCAGGAGAGCCTGGAAACTTTAAGATTTGTCCGTACATAAAAGAAACGTGCCTTTGTTGAGAGTTGTCAGTTTTATCATGCTGTTCTGTTGGTATGTGGCTTACTATTCACATCGAATCACTGGTCACAATCACAAATTACAGTCCTCGCCAGGTGGTTATACTCTGCCCATACTCGACAGGTTTTATTCATAGAGTTGGTTGACGATATTTCAACAGCAGGGTCGCATGACGTACGCTGCGGTCGGCAATCCATCACTGTTGTATCACAATGAGGTGGAAAACAATACCAACTCAAAAACAACGCTCAACACATTGTTCAACGCTTGTTTCACTCCCTACATAAGACAGCGATGACGACTGACGCATTCTTCCAGCCGCGCGCACAGCTCAGAATGAATGGCTCGAAGCTTTAGTATATAAACCGCAGACTAATTCTCCTACATCTCTTTCTCTTCCTCGAACTCCTTCGAAAACGAACAATTTAACTATTCTAAAAAAGCATCAACGAACACCCATCCACGAACCTACACAAGCTACGAATATACCCAACAATATGGCCGTCATTGAGATCATTGAGCCGGTAAACTACTTCCAGCAATCAAGACCTGAGTGGGCGGATCGATATTGCTGCTACTGCACAACTTGGTGGGCAGGTCTACTCACAGTGTGCACTTGCGGCCATGTGACTAAGGCGTGTGCGGATCAGAATGGAGGCTGCAAAAGATGGGATCCTCCACAGAGGTTGAGGAGAGAGAATCGGAGTGTTAATGATAGGTAGGAATGCGAGCATGTGAAAAACACATGCCTAGACGATTCATCTCGTGTGAAGCAAGATATTAGTAATAACCGCTACAAACTTGGCCCTCCTGGCCCTCCATCCACTCGCGATGGCCACAACTCCAGGTAGGAATGAGTAGCTTAGTCCGGCTGGGCCGCGTTATGCGTCACTGCTGGGTACGGCTAGAATTCCTTTGATGTAACGATATGATATTTTCACGTCAATCACTCGCAGCGCACAAGACCATACTTGAAATTATCATTTATTCTATGCTCTTGACCACAGTCGGTGCCTTTGAGCCCCCATTTGGAATATAGGAGTCAGCCAGATCTTAATTCCCCTCTCCGATGCAATGCCTGGCCTTGCAAATGCTCTCCCGTTCAGAATTGGAAGCAGTCAAGATCGAAGCCTAGGTCAAATAACACTTGAACGATCGGTTCTTGTCGTTGGTTCCCAAGAAATTAGGATAAGGGCGTCTGAACGCGAAGCTCGGATCGTCGCAGTCCAAGCCCCTACAACCTCAATCAGCACATCGAAATATGAAAAGGAGAGACTCTTGCCAGCCTTCGGAGTACAGTACCTGTAGAACTGGCATTCCCATTCCTTCCTATCCTTGCGCTTGCGCACCCAGAGTGAGCTCAGTCCCTCCCTAAGGTCTCGGTTAGAGCAGGCCACTTACTATAACAATGCGGAGCGAGTCCACGAAAGAGAGGGGTGAAGTGTTAAGGGACGAGAGGAAGATGTGAGAGTTGTCAGTATGGAACTCACGGTATATGAACGCACGCGGCCTCCCCCGGATTATGCCATTTACCAATGACCTCCTCGGCACCCCCAGGCCAGTAGAAGAAGCCGCCGCCATAGAATTCATCTGTGAAGAGGATCAACTGCACGATAGAGTTAGAGACGCCCGGAGGTACTGTGTATGGAAAGGGTGAAAAAATACATACCGGCGCGGGACAATCCTTTGCCCTGGTACCACGAGGACAATTGAAGTCGGCTTTGACAACGGCGTCGGTGTCGCTGGATATGACTGTCTCCCATGGGGTGGTGGTGGGGGCGCCGAGAACGGCGGTCACGAGTGTGAAGAAGAGGAGAAGGAATTTCATGGTGTTATAGGCAGAGTTGAAGTCTCAAAATGTAGGTTCCAGGCGTTGGAGAATATGAGGAGGGAGTGCCAGAGGAGTGAGAGGAGCGTCTTGCAAAGCCAGAAGAGGGGTTGAGCCCGTTTGCGACTGCTTCAAAATACTCGAAGCAGTACGAGCTAGCCATTTTTTGGCCCAGGAGAAGCAAACGGAGATCCAGGAGACAAGATCATGCCAGGTGTTCGTTAGTCGCCATTTCCTGAATCATCCTTTCGTTGGCTCAGGGATTGGGGCGTGAGACGCCGATTGCCACTTCCTCACTTACTTGTAGCTGGGGTGCGTCAACCTCACTTCCACAACACCAGTCGATAACGCTAAAGTTCATCGTACTCTACTACTATTTTACAAAGGTCGGGACCGAATCGGATTATTGCTAGCTTTCATACATGTAGATGGCAGCCGCAACCTGGAATGTGGCACACACTGACCTGTACGCTCACATTTCCTGTTGTTCACCCGCAAAGTCACTTCTGACCCACCTTCCTGTTTGTTATAATGGAATCATCAACTGCGAACCCTCTCGCCTTCTCTTCAATGCCAATGATACAAGACCGATAACTTGGAGAATCGTGTCTACGATTGAACAACGCAACAATACAAAAACACTCACCTAGAACCTCGTCAACCACTGTAAACATACACCCTCAGACATCTATAGTAAACCCCCTAAGCCGATGCTTTCCTTAAATTCTTACTACAGGAACAATACCTTACAATAACACCGCCTAGTATACTAACAATCTACAATACTTTCTCCATGACAAGCACACCCACACCAACTGCAAACCCACAAAAGAAAATCCCACCAACACCAAAATGCCGAACCGCAATGATCTCCAAGGCCCGACGAATCATCACGAGCCGCCTCGCTCAAATGGCTGGACGTTTAGTATAGAGTCTTGCGCCTGGACGAATCCGAATTTCATGAGTAGTTGCCTGCACTGTAGGCATCTTGCTTACAGTGACTATACAGTTATAAGGTCGTGAGATACGTGCTGGTGATAGATATGGCCATTACCAGGCTTGCGCGTGTTTGGAAGTGGTTGGCGGAGATGATAACAACTTAATGTTATGGAAAGAGATTGGGTGGACGAAAGACTTCACGGCTTGAGATGAATGAATGCGTTGCTGGACAGTTTACTTTAATAATATAAACACCTATTCTCAATGCTGTGGTAAATTGTAGGCGTGCTATGATATATATTTTCAATGACTGCTTGACTTAGCGATGACGCGGAGTGTGACGATTCCTTAAGGCAGGGGATCGCAGCGGGATGTGTATTGTCAACGAAGTGAAAGGAACCTGTAATAATTGCTGACGCAGCACTTGCTAGACTCGCTTATTAACTGGTACTCGTCCAAGGTAGTCAAAACAAGTCGTCCGAGAATCACGTGGAAATTTCATCCCCGGGCCCCAATGAACCAATTGGGAACAGCCTACATATGTAACTAGGGGTGGCAAACGCACGTGATTTTGCGGTTCCTCCCGAGCGTCCAGATGTTCTTTGGGTTGCTTCAGATCGGGTGATGCAGATAAGGGTTGCAAGGCAGCGATGCAATCACATTCATTTAGAGCTATTACGGTGCGGTTTACCGGTCTAAGAATGCCGTCAGCGAAGGAGTAACCACGGCGGTATTAAGGTTAAGCATGCTCGTGGAGACACTCCCCAAAGTATTGACGCAGAGTGCAGTGGAGAAAGGAAAATTATTAATGAATTCGAGGAGGAGGCGCGGTTTGGACCGGGAGGAGTGTCGCTACGAGGTCATTTTTATTTTATAACGATCCTAAGGAAAGGCAACAACAGCCTGGATGATAGGGGTATGACGTTGAGGCATGGTGGGAGGTAAAAAAGGTCCGATATATCACCGGGTCTCGGGCACGTTTTCCCTCCACGTGGCTTGCCCGGACCCGTGGACCCGTGGTTCAATGTTAAATAAAAACTGGAGTTGTGGCCATCGCGAGTGGATGGAGGGCCAGGAGGGCCAAGTTTGTAGCGGTTATTACTAATATCTTGCTTCACACAGGATGAATCCTCTAGGCATATGCTTTTCACATGCTCGCTGTGCTTTTCACATGCTCGCTGTGCTTTTCACATGCT